>VXBQ01004994.1:299498-426782 GCA_013400175.1 Phainopepla nitens
TGTGCGCCCCTCGAGGTGTCACCGTGCGCCGGCTGAGCGGGAGGTGCGGGGGCCTTGGCCGGGCGCGGGGTGTGGGAGCTCCCGGGGCGGTCACCGTCCGCACGTGTGCCGTGAGGAGCGACTCGCCCTCGGGACCGTGCGAGCTGCGGGCTCCCTGTGGGAATTGAGGCGAGAGCCGAGAGGTGGGCGTCTGGAGAGGGGAAGCTACAGGTGTCCCTGTCTCTGTGTCCCTGTGCCCGGCTGGTTGGTGCGTGCGGGCGAGTTAGGGGCACCGAGCGAAACCCTTTGCAGAGGCTCGCGCTGCTGTGCGCGCCTGTGCTCCCACCCTTTGTGAGGCCAGGTGAGAACCCGGCAATGCACGGGCAGAGTGTGAGTTTGGTGTAAGTGAGAATAATATAATGGCCAGTATAATGTCCCTTCAGTGCTATTTAACTGAGGAGTTGTTGACATGTGGGAGTTAGTGCTGCATATTTTGTAGGGGATGCGCTGGAGTCAAGTCACCGCAGGCTTCCGAGTACGGCTCTCCTAGTAATAACAAGAATGTGGCTTCAGTGTTAGATGTAAATTAAGTAACTTTTTAAACGTAAGCTTTCTCCAGTTTCAAGTGCTCTTGTAATTCCCAAGTCATTGTCATTAGTGTCAAAGAGCACAGGATGTGATGCCTTCTTGTCCCTTTCAAAAAAAATGACTTCTTCAGGCATAGTGTGCATGTGCAGTTATACCTTTTCCACTTGCTGTGTATATAATAGATGTAAATCTACTTATCTCAGTTCTGTAAAGTTGTAGCTGTTAAAATTGATTTGCTATAATTTATTATTTTCTTCTCAAATGTATGATCATCAGCACAGTTTGTTTTTTACAGAATATTTCTGATAGCATTTGTAAGTTATTTGAGAGACACTTAGACATACAACTGCCATGATTTTGTTATAAGAAAGTTTTTTGTTGGGTCTGTATTTATACTGATCTATAAAAAGTTTATCTACTTTTTGTTTGGTGAGGTCAAACAGGCTGATATTAGACCCCCAGTGGGGAGAAAACCTGAAGTCGGAGAACCTCCTGCTCACTAGCTGTGGCATCAATTAGGTTTGTCTCATGTAGTCTCACATGTGGAAGACTTTACACGTGTAAATAAAGTGTCTTCTCAAGACAAAATCTATTTGTTTTTTGCTACTTACGAAGATTACTTTATTTCCCTTACAGTCCATGCTTTTTTTCCATGAATGCCTGGCACAGTGTGAGTTGGTAGCTGGGTTTTAATTAGCACTGCACAGGTGTCCTGTCAAAGTATTCCCAACAAGAGTGTTAGTAACATGTTAATGCAAGATGCTTATTCATTTGAAGAGCTCTAGTTTAACCCAGGAAAGCTTACAGGGCTTGAGTTCCAGCTCAGGAGGAGCTGCTCTTTGAATGCAGATCTGGGCCACTGCTGCAGCTGGTGCTCAGCTGGGGGAGGAAGGGAGGGACTTGTGTTGGAGAGGGGGCAGGTCATTGGCTTCCTTCAGTGAAGAGTCCTTTACTCTGAAACTTGCTTCCCCCAATTGTTTGCTGAAGTCCAACCTTTTCAACTTTAAAGTGACACTTCAGATTTTTCTTTCTTTACATGCTTTCTGTCCCTGGGGAAATCTTGTTTTGTTGTTGATTTTGATGCATATTTTGTGTGTCCAGAGCCTTATCTAGTCAAAGTGTATAAATTATATCCACCAAGGATGTGAATTCTTTTAAAAAGTAACTATCAATTGCTGTTCCTGGCACGCAAAACATGTTTTTATATTCCAGCATCTTGATGCCTACCACAAGAACAGTGTTTGCAAGTCAATTTCTAAACCAGCAGGGGGAACACAAAACTTTCTGTCTGTCAAGTCTCTCCTCCTACCACCGTTGTAGTTTATTAAAACTTTGGGCCTATACTTTGGGTAGTATTTCTTTAGAAGGTGAATGTTAATTTACTTGGATCACCCACATAGATTGGAATAAACACATTATTTTCAAATACTTGTTTATAAATTTCCTCAAGCAGGCATATCTCCCATTCTTCTGAGTGCAATTTTTGTCATATTAGCCATTACTAACTTGCAAATCATTAGCGGTTTATTTGAGTGAAATTTCTCCTTGAAGATGTTTGAAGTGAATTAAACCCAAGAAATTATATTTTGAGTAATCCTGCAGAGTTTCAGATAATGACCTAGACCAAATATTTTCACAGTGGAGCTCTTACTGTATCACATTTATGATTGCATATGGACATCTTGAGAGCTCAAGTTGATTTGCAAAGCAGTTGTATTCTCACAAGAAACTATTTCTAGTAGTTAGGATTTCCATAAGAGAAAATATTTTTAGGTATTCTCTTAGGTTTTAAGAAGTCATTACTAGATTATTACTGTAGAGATCAACTGACAGTCCCAGCACAGACCAATAGTGGTTTTCCTTTTTGATTCCTATTGGCATAACAATTAAGTCTTATGTGCTAGGAATACTGAATGTGAAGGCTGTTACCAAAGAGGGTTATGTGGATGGCGTGCACCAATCCATATTGCTTCCTGGTCTGTGGAGTCTGGTGCAGCCAAATGGCCTACCGAAGGTGTGGCTGTACAAACAGATGGCTGGATGCAAAGTGAAGCACAGGACTTTGCAGTGTGTCAGCTGTTCCCCAACAAGAGCTGGGGAACGGGCTCTTACCCGCAGTAAACACAAGAATCCTGCTGCTTCTGCTTGGGGTTAAGCCACCTTCACTGAGGGTGGGATAAAAACATGCCAAGGAGCATTTGCTATGGAGTAGCCCATTTGCTGCTTGTGAGTGATAACAATTGTGTATTTCACCAGCATTAGTGTTAGAGCAAGTTCAGACAGAATAGAGTTCAACTGAAAGTAACAGTCCCAGGTCAGGTTTAAAGCAACCTGTGTAAGCTCTGGGTCTGGAACAGCACTAACTGCATAGTGAGATATAAAATATATATCAAGTATATGCATATTTCAGTGGCCATGCACTGTTCTCTAAGGGCATTACATGATGTTGCCTGCTACTGGAGGTACAAAAAGGTGTGTGTTAAATTCCATTGGCAATCTTCATCTTCTGTTGTTTTCATGGAATCCCAAAGCTTTCTCTCCAGATGTTTCTCTGAGATGCTGAAGTGTGTAATTTGTAAAGCCGAACTAAAATTTCTGCTTTAATAGGATTTGAAAATAGTGGTAAATCTTTGCCTAATTTGACTTACAATTACTTTCTTTGATACCTCTGATAATACTATGTTAACATTTAAGACATTAATTACCAAGTCTTGGGCCATTTATGTGAATCTCAGAAAATAGTGTCTGGGATATAGATTGCAAATATCTGTACAATCACATTGCTTTTCATCTAGTTCCACAAAATATTTGTGTATTATAAATAGGACTTACTTCTGTAGCAGTAATATTTGTGGTGATTAACAGTGGTATGCTAGTTTCTAGGCACTTCATGAATAGAAGCATGTTTTGCCATAAAAATGTACTAGCAAAAAGTAGAGCAATTGGAATTGCTTTATCCATCACTGTGGATTCGCATTTTTATGTGCTGGCAGTCATCCAACAGAGCAGCATTTCTTGTGCTATTACAGCAACAATTAACTCTGTGATAACCAAAATGAAAGAGATTTACACATCTCTGGAAATCATGGAAAGAGGGACTTAAAGCTGCCACTTAATTTATATTCCAGGTTTTCTTTTTATTTCAAGTATCACAAAATAGATATTTTAGAAGAAGAACTTTATGACTTTGATTATTTAAGCAGTCATGTTTATAGAGTTCAGCAGAGAACATTTCATATATTGCATTTTAAGTATAATAACTGTTGATTTATACTGCTTACAAATATATCTTGGAAAGTATGCTAGTTTCTGATGTTTCTATAATGAAAGTAATGGTGTTTTTTGAGGAAAATATGAAAATAATTTCATCATCATTCTGTGAATAGTACTTCCAAATGAGCTACACCTGCTTATTATTAACAAATTTAATAGCATTATATTTAGCACTTTGTAATAATCTAATTTCAGTACACAAGTTGGCTAAATTCAGTTCTTTTTTTCGTTTCTTCTTTCCTGTTATAAGATATTTTAAGATTTTGAGAGTCAACTGGAAGGGGACTCTCTTTTAGATAATTTTAGTTGTGACCTTGCAAGGGACCTGTTTAGATTGCAGCAGTACAGCTTATCTAGAGGTCTTGGGTCTGAAACAAGTTAATTATAGAGCTACTGTGTAGTGGTTGTTTTTCTGCACAGAGGGCAATAGGGGCTGTGATGCATAAGCTGTTGTTAGTGATTCTGAAGAAGAATGGCAATTCATGTATTCTGATTCTCCTTTGTAAGCATAAGCATTTTCTGTTGGAAATGGGTGAGGTATATTGTGTGAGTCAGGGACAATAAAAAAAACCCCAAAGTGTCCAGTGAGCTTACTGTGCAGTATAAATTCGCTGAATTCATGTATTTCTTTGCCAAGGAGCGGGAGGTGGGTTGAAGACTGGCATGTCCTCTTTTGCCTTGCATTTGACAAGTAAGTTGTTAGACTGTAGCTGCAATTGACACTGTGTGATTAAAAACTATGGTAGTATTTTATTACACATGTGATACGTTGTTTTTGACAATGGTTTGAGTGAAACAAAATTCTCTTCTACTTTACAAAGCAGCTGTTGCCGTATTTGAAAAGATGAGCCTTTTTTTGGTAATAAAGCTACTGTATTAATGAACCAAGTCACTCCTCCAGTATGTACAGCTTGTGTGCTGTGATAGGTTAGTTCCTCCCTCCAGCAGTTAAAATCACCAGTGTTTCTAAATACTTGTAGATCTGGTGATTTGGTTCACTCCAGTTCCAGTGATGAGGTGTAGTAATTTCCTTTTGGCAGAAAGATGCACAAATTATTTATGTGACTCCTGGGATTTGTTGTGGTCTTCTTTTTCCCTATACCTGTGGCAAAGATTTTTTTGCAGTTGTCATTTTTACATTTAATGTAAAATGGTTAAAGAAAATTCTGAATGGTAAAGATTTCATGAGAGTGTATCCTCATTCTGAGTGGAACATGCTAGTGATTCATACCTTGACTGAAACCAATCCCCAATGAAGTCCTTATAAATAAATTTTTTTATGAAAAAGTTTTGCTCCAACCTGAATGTGTTTTTCTGCTCAGCAAATCGCACCATGGAATTACACCATTTATTTGACAGACAGGGAGAGGCTAGATACTCCTACACAAAGGCAAACTCCTTTTGACTCATTCTTTTAACTGTGTGTCGCTTCAAGGACTTCTCTATTTGTGGGGGAGAAGTTTCCTATCTGTAAGATGAGCAGCTGAAAGTTTGGTGGCTGACAGTTAGGTTTTGGTAAATGTGGATATCTTGCATTCTTGTTTAGCAACCTGAAGAAATAATCTATTAATCTGCCTGCCTATTAGTTTGCCTTATTCTAGAGACCAAAAGACAAGTTTCTTTTGTTGTTTTGTTTTGTTTTGTTTGGCTTTTTTTTCCAAAATGTAGGTTTCATAATGCATGCAGTTAACTTTAAAATACCTAGTAAATAATATTTCAGCCTGTTAATTTACTTCTTGTAGTATCTACTGGACCATGGCATTGAGGGCTGGTTTGTGTCACCTCATCCAATTCCCCTGTAATAGGAAGTGCTGATTTTCAATCCTGTTCACTTATTATCTGACTATCTTTTTTTGTTTGCTTGTTTTACCCTTCCCAAAGAGGATTGCATCCTTATACAGTGAATTTATGTTTAATGCTATAGTCTTACTTTTCATCATACTCTTTGTGGGTTTCTCACAATTAACCCAGACACTTTCAGGTATTTATAGGTCATGGTTTCAAAACTACTTTTCTAAATGTGTGGAGGTCCTTTCAAGATTTTAAATCCACCAGTGCTGGATTTAGGTTTTTTCCTGGCAGGAAGGTGCTAGGTAGAATATTTCTAGATGTAGTCTGAAGGTTTTGCAGTTCAGTCTTGAAAAAATAACATCACCAAGCATTCATTAACAGCAATTTGCTGAAGTCTTTTACCCTGAGTGGAAGAAGCCTTGCTGAATTGTTGGTAACTTTCCATCCTGCTTGTGGCTTCAGTTCTACAGAGATGCCTTCCCTAGGGTTATATCTATCTTGATAGGTACATTAGAGTTATCTGTTTAGTTTAGGTGTGCAATTAGAAACTCAGCCAAGTAAAACTTAAGATAAATTAAATGTGTGAAGTTGTTGGCTGCTACTGTGTTTGTGAAGAGTAAGATAGTCCAGTGCCAGGAAACCTATTCTGTTTCCAATTAGTCAAATTTCATTGGACTAATTGCTAACTTTTTTATCATTTCTATGAGAAGAAAAGGTTGTAGAGATGTTTTTTTCATGCAAGTTATTGTGATCTTGCTCAGCGTGAAGATTCCTATTTCTTTTGTTTTTGTTTTAAGGTAAACTTTTTAGAAGCAGCAAGTCCCATTTAAAAAACATGAGCTTGGTTTGTGTTAGTTGTGGTGAGATATTACTGGTTAATTGGGAACTTGAGTTTTATTTAAATATATGTTTGAGATTTCTTGAGTTGCCATGTTTTTATGTACGTACCTTTCTAGTAATCTCTGGTTTTTTTCTTCCTTCTGCTTCCTCAATATGTATCAGAAAGATGGCATATAATTGTGCTGCTGGTATTCCCTGGTAAGATCAGCGAGATTTCTTGTCCATCTTCTAAGTAGAAGTTGGAAGCAGAATGCATAAAGTAGTGCTGTCTTTCCAGGCAGGTGTTAAGGGGGTGCTACTGTGGCCAAGGTGAGGTCCTGTTATGACTTTTTTTGCCTGTGAAAGAATAGAGTAGCTGTGAGTTGCAGTATAAGAGCTATACAGCATCCCAGCCCCTTGTTTTCTCCACTCCCTTTAGAGCTGTCCTGATGTAGGAAGTGCCTGAGGGCTCTATGACCAAGTAAAAAAATTCTGATTTGGTACTCAGATTACGTGTGGGGTGTTGGTCTTGTTAAACTGTCTGCAGTGCCATCTGTGCTTCCTTCTGTAGAGGTTCAGTAACCTCTAGGAATTTCTGCTGTTGTCAAAAAGCAATCTGTTCCAGTCTTCTCCTTGTGGAAGTCTTGTGTACTCCTTCCACTAAAAGATGCCTGCATGTACTTCCTTCCCGTCCACATATTGAAACCCTCCTGCATCCTGATCCTCTAAGAGACTATTCTCTTGTTTATACTTGGTAAGCAAAATCTTACCCTCAGCCTAGGAAGATTTTGCTGCATACCTCCTTGTGAAACTGTCTCTTTTGTGCTATATTATGCAATGATTCTTCAGCTGAAACTTCCAGTCTGGTGTCGTCTAAACTCACAGCAATAAAATCAGGTGATTAAAAAAAAAAGAAAGTTGTGAAGCTGAAGGGGAAGCTGGTTATGAAATGATTCTGAGAATAGGCACCTCCATCCAAACTGGAGCTTCATTCCAGCTGTGGTCAAAATTGTGGTCAAAATATGTACCAGGTAACAAAATCCCCCTCCAGTATACTGTTACTAAATAGGTGGAATGGTTTCACATTTTTATTGGACTTGTGTATATTTTTGTTCCTGTAATTTGGCAGGCTACATTATAATACATTAATAAGAAAATAAATAAACAAAATACTAAAACAAAAATCACATGGAATAGAGGGGCACAAATGCTAAATGGCATAAAACATCTTCCTTTGGCACTCTTCCAGTTCCCATAGCCTTTAACTGTGACTTGTTGAAATGTCCCATTACAAGCACAGCAGCATGTGAACTGCAGGACATCAGAGTTACTTTTTCCCTGGGCTTTTTGATATGTCAGGATTTTTAGTTTTATTGCTATTAATATATTCCCTGAAAATGAAACCACTTTGTTTCCAAACCAGTATCTGTCCCTTTATGAGTAAGTTACTATTTTGAGTTCTGAATGGTGGGACTTAGTGTTTATGCCTTGGACATAGGCATTTAAAATACATATGACCTTTCATTTCCACATGAACATTTACTAATCCTATTAATCAGCTTTCCAAACTGTATGTGTGCAAATCTTTCACAATTGACATGATAAATGTTAGCTAATAAAGAAGTCTTCAAAAATGCATTTTAAATAGGAGTAGGGTTATAAATAAACTCTTTTGCTATTCCTAAGTTTATGGAGCTGCTCATATAGTTAGCTCTTTGGTTTTGTTTTTTTTTTTTACTTGAGATTGAGTGTACTTGATTACAAATGATTGCCTTTCTTTACTTACACATGGCACACATGTATTCATTGCATTCGCATAGGGAAGCAGCTTGGACAAATGGAAGAAAAACCGGTTAAATAAGTTAAATGGTTGCCATGTGTAAAACAAGCAAACAAAAAGTGAAAAAGCTTTGGCTGTGAAGGCGGCCTTGGATGGCCTAGAAACTTGGGTTCATGTTGCTATGGCAAAACAACACAAAGGGACAGATCCTGCTGGCTTCACTCAAGTCTCCCCATTCGCTTTGTTGGGACTTGTGACTTAGAGGAGGAGAATTTTTGGCTTGCTTTGGTAGAGAAGTGTTTGTTAGCAATGTTGTAGAGAGCTGTGCAACCTCTGGCACCACATGTGGAAAGAGGAGGGAATTACCAGAGTCCATGCTGATAAGGAGGAGAGGAAGTGGAAGTTATTCTTCAGGCAGTAAAGGAAAAGTTTAGACAGCAAGACGGATAGAGTTAAGGCAGAGGAAGAACTTGTATGGGAAAGGTAGGAGCTGATAAATGAAACCAGTAGATTTGGGCTACTGGGGAAAGGGCTTAAGGGAACAGAAGTAAAAGGGGTAAATAAAACAATGAGATCCAAATTCAGCAAGAAATGTAGCCAATTCCTATGCTAGAGAAGCCTTTAATAGGAAACAGAAACACCCCAGAATCTGTGGCTCCAATCCACCTGTGGGTTGGACTGAGCAGAGGAGCTTTGAAGAAGTAAGCAAAAATAAATTTACCGAAAGAAAAGTGTGTAAAAGTTGAAGCTAAGGAGACTGCTGATTTCAAGAAGACTACTACATAATAGGTACTTGGCTAGAAGTACAGATTTGGGCTGAGTAGTTGTCCTGAAGCCTGAGTCTAATACTGGGGTGTACACTTGTTCATTTTCATTTATAGTTCTTCAGGCACTTTAGAGCAGAGTCCCGTCCCCTTTCTGGAGAGCATTAGGCTCACGTGGGGGTGGATACATCTCTGCTAGTGACAGAACAGTGCAGAATGTAATTTTTTAGTGACAAGCCATCCATAGACCACAGAGCTTTATGGTCTGGGAGTGCCTGTCAGTAAGAACTGAAAGATCCATAGGGAAAGATGGTTTTTTTTAAGAGAAAGTATCATGCTTCTAACCTGTGAATTCTTCTATCTTTTTGTAATATAAAAGGTGACTTTTTAGTTCAAAGGCTAGCTTTAAAAAATCCAAAGACTGAAATTCTGAGGAAGATGAGTAGCAGATTTTTACAAAGAAAACTATTTCAGTTGGTGAAAGGCAGAGAGAAACAGTAGTGCACTCAAGTGATTTGTGTTTTGTCTGCTGCTGGCTCTTAACAAATGTAGATTGCTTTAAATACCGCTGAATTAAGGAGCATTTGTTGTTCTCTAGCTTAGCATAGCAATGAGATCTGTCCTTCCACTCAGTGCTTTGGTATCTTTGAAAAAGCACCATGCTTTTCACTGGGTTCTAGCTAAGCTTTATGCATCAAAATTCTCATGGGCATCACAGGCTCCTAGCTGCAACCAAATTAAGACCTCATGCTTTCTCCTCAGCTTGTCCTTATGTACTTCAGAATGTGTTTCCTCTCCTATTTCCCCAGTCTTCTTTCAAAGCTAATAAAAGCTTGTAGTAGTCAGGTTCTTCCAGATGTTCCCAGCAGCACATATTTCTGATTGGATCTGCAAATATATATTTCTCAACAAAACAGCGTCTTTTGTGCTTTTTAGACCCTCACTTTTACCAGGACTAGTGGCCTTTACAACAGCAGATTTCAGTGAAAATGACTCCATAGTCTTCAGTGGTTTTGATTCAGATGCCCTCTCTTGCCGGTCTTCCTTGCAGCTTGTTGTAGTACAAAACATTGGCAGGAAAAAGTATTTAATAAACCCAAAACTCTCGTGTCTTCTCTTTCTCTTCCACACTGGGATTTTTTGGTTGTACTTTTAATATGCCCTTTTGTGATCTTATTTACAAAAATAGCCACCCAGATATACCCCAAAGGAAAAGATGATTCTCTTGGAACCAAATTTCTTTTGAATGACAAGTTGACTAGCAGTTGTGTTTACTTGGATAAATAGTTTAGGTTCCTTATCCCTTTGCACAGATTTCTTCTCGTATTTCAAAGGAACTATCTTCCGATTTTGTGGACTGGCTTTTCCCACTTTTCCTAGTTTGCAGGTTTCATGTTTTTTCTAGTAACAGAAGGTCTTACATTGAAGAAAAACCTGGCAGATTTTGCACCACAGCTTAATTTGCTCACTTTTTTATTGTTGTTGGTTTGTTCGGTATTGTCAGATGGTCACTTAATAGCAGCTTTGTAGCTGATTCCTGTCACATGTGATCAGATTCTGCAAAACATTGAAAAATTGCCTGCTTAGTAGGTTTAGTCTTAAATGAGTTATTAGTAGCACTTTTGTCTGTCTTTTGACTTAAATTATGGTTATGGAGCTGACAGTTTGGGTATCATTCATCCTAAATTAATGAAACTCACTGTCAGTTTGTCACCTTTTCATGTTGTTTGATATTTGCCCTCCTTTTTAAGTTTGAGTGTATGTCTTCAAGCAAGTGAACTCACTCTTGAGAAAGCTCTTCCGAATTTTCATTTAAGTCTTTGCTATTCACCCTTTGTGAACTGGCAGAAGTTTAGGGCTTTTCAGTCATATACTGGCAGCTCTGAGTTACACCTTGGAAATGTTATTGGTCAGTGGGTTGTGGTAGGAATCAAATCACTCCTAGAGATGGAAATGTGTATGTGTTCTCTCTGCCTTTTAAATCACCTTTTTCAAAAAGACTTTCATCCAAGTTAAATTGAAACTTGACATTTTAACATACTTAGATGCTCAGGTCAGAATGGGATTCCAAACGTCATTTCTTTCTCTCCAGTTCTTTTCCTGTGCTCTCTGTTTTTACCCAACTTGGTGCGTTATAAAACTGTCACTGAGGAATGAGAGGTTTGTGCAGATAGGAGGGTGATCTAAGTCATGTCTTGGGTTTTCTTATTTGGTATATTAGCATATGTGCTGTAGTTGCTCTTTTCTGGTTTCTCTTGCGTTCGTTGTTGTTGGTGAAATGGCTGTACATCAGTAACTTGGGTTTCAGAATGCTTCTTTATTGCCTGTTTGCACATATGACATCTTGCAGAACATTATGATGGTCTTCTGTAGATAACACTGACTAGAAACTTCATCATTTGCTCTACTTGATCATTTTTCTTTATAGCAGCATTTAAAAATGGAGCTAGCGACCAAATACTATTACCAAGTAGAGTTAGGCTTCTTTTCATCTAGAGAAATAGCAGCAAATTATTCCAGGTTATATTTGACTTCCCAAATAATGCTCAGTATTTGTCATGTCTTGCCACTTAGCCGAAAGTGCTTTTTACATGGGCCACTGAGCTTGAGAAGGAACTGCATGAACCCCCATGCTGTGACAGATAGTCAGCTCCTTGCTCGCCCCATTCGCTGCTGTCCTGCAGAGGCGTGTGTCTGGCTGTTCCCAGCAGCCTGCAGAGCTGCTCCTGGGCTTTCCTCCCACCTTCTGGTGGGATCAGAGGCACTGCCAAGACCAGTTGGAGGTTCCAGGAGCTAGGTGCTGAGGGAAGGATCTGCAGGAAGCTGGAGTTCTGGCCTTGGGCCCTGACAGCCCTTTCAGGTGTGTAGATGCAGCTCCCTGCACACAGGCCAGTGCCATCCCTGCCAAATAACTTGTGCAGAAAAGCTGCTGAGGAGTTTCTCACCCTTGGGACTGGTCTTGAGCTGCTGGTCAAGGTGCAGGTTTCTGTTGAGCAGACTTGTGCTGGTGCATAGCATGGCACACACTGTGTAACAGAATCTGGTCTTCAGTCCTTGTACTTCATTCCTTTCTAATGTCAGCAAGAACCTTTTAAATGGTATTCATGTTACCACAGTTGAGATTTTTTGATCCTGACTCAGCATTTTGCTATCACTTAGTCCCGTGATGAGGGTTTGTAATTTCTTGCCTTGCTTTATGGTGAGTGTTAGTGGTTGCCAAGGTGCTGTTGTCATCTGCTCCTGAAGGCACAATACCAAGATTCCAGTTCTTTACCTCTTTGGTCTGTAGTCTTATTCTAGACATCTAGATGACTGAAAGTAGAGTAAAAAAAAAAGATGAAAGAGGATATTGGGTATCTGCTTAAGCATTTCCATTCCAAAATCTGCAGCATGCATTCTTGGGTCAGAATTTTCAATGTTTGTAAAGTTTGCAGGTGTCAGCTGTATTGTCATATTTTAGTATAGCACACTAGAGTTGTTTAACTGACCTAGTATATCATGTCTTGAAATCACTTTAAATAAAGGTTCTGAACAATTTAATGTTTATAGTTAGTGTCAAGTGGCATTGAAAAGTTTTCAGAGTCTGTCATACTGAGAAATTATGAGTTAAATTTATTGAGTTACCAGTCAACCAGCTAGAGTACATGTGAAACGTTTCTCCGTGCTATAACAAAGGTAGCAACAGATAACTCAGCAAACAAATGTTTATATGCCTCAGAGAAAGTCTCATTACTTGAAATAAACATGTCTGAGGGTGTGAGTACCATTGGCAGGCTCCAGTGGGACTTTGGTATTAGCCGACAAAAAGGACTCTGGGGCCTCACTTCCAAGCAAATCCTAACTTGCATGATATATAATATAAGGGAGCAACATCTGCAAAGAAGTACTGAAATATAGGGGGAAGAGTACTAGGTTATTGGTACCTAGGGTGTCTGGTAATATAAAATGCACTTGCGTACTAGTCCTTTAAGAAAAGGGTTCTGTTTCTCCTCTTGTAAGAGAGATAATTTTAAATATCTAATAACTTTTCTGTGAGTTGTATTTGTATTAATATTTATTTTTACTTCTTTCTCTAGGCAATTAAAAGTCCAGAAGATTGAATTTCAAAGCACACCACAAATTTCAAAGAAAGTAAATCTACATGAAGAGCCACAAAGCAAGTTGATTTGAGAAGACATAGCATTTACAAAAATGTCGTCAAGTTGTGTCACTTCAGTGTTTGCTTTGATGGCTTTGTGCTTTGCTGCTGCAGGTAGGTGGTATTATGCAAATCATGCATTCAGTGTAACTGGTTGTACGCAGAGTTGTTGATCAGAAATAATTTTTCATGCTGAAAAAAGTAGGTCAGCTAAGGTTTATGTCTAGGTTTTCTATAAAACTATTGTGATCATAATTATATCATGTATGATGTGAAAAACAATGCTGTTCCTATAAGAATGTTTTCTCTCATCTATGTTCACCCTTAAAATAATTTAAGAACTGCAGTAATAATGTAGATTATTTAGGTTATTTACCTATTTATTTTTAAAAATTGCATTGTGCACATGTATTATAAAGTGGAGGGATGATATGGAAGCCTTTGGGTATGGAAGCAGGGTAGCTCTGCTGGCATGATGAACTATTGGCTCTGCCTGCCAAGAGGCTGGATTTATTTCCCCAGATGCAGGGTTGGGCTGGTGAAGCTGAGGCTGCTAGAGTTTCTCTGCAGAGCTGGGCTGAAAGAGTGTCCTAGCTCAGCTCGATGCTGCCTCCAAGACCTGTAATCTGGAATTAAACCCCAATTATTTGACTTCATAAAAAAAAGTCTGACAAAATCACAGGTTCATAATAGGTCACTGAGTCTGTCCATCTGTCCTGCCTTATTGGGATAAACCTCACCTCGGTCGTTCCTGACAGCTGTCTAATCTGATTTATAGTCAACCATTAGTGATGATGGCAAAATCATTTTAATAACAGTTGTCAGTGTAAATGGAGTCCTTGTAGGTTAGGAACATGCATTGCCATTTAAGGGGATTGTTCCTGTCCCACAATTTGGCCTAGCTGGGGACTTTTAAAAGAGTATGTTGCAATTACTTGTGACAGAGAAAAGAAGGATCTGTGGAGTTCAAGTACCTAGTTTTATTCTGTAGTTTCTTCAAGCACTGAAGTGTTTCTACTCAGTATGTTTGTTTGTCAAAGTTCTTTCTGTGGTTGCAAGGGGAAGCCTCTTATGTGTCCAGCTTGTGTACAGCGTGGGTCTTTGGAGAAGAGGCCAAGTGGATATACAGTCAGTCAAAATAAGACAGTGGGAAAAGTGGACACTGGACAGATGGTTTGCTTAAATCTGAGATGTCCTCACCGTGGAAAAGATG
The DNA here is from genome assembly GCA_013400175.1 of Phainopepla nitens. Classification (NCBI taxonomy): domain Eukaryota; kingdom Metazoa; phylum Chordata; class Aves; order Passeriformes; family Bombycillidae; genus Phainopepla; species Phainopepla nitens. The sequence continues at coordinate 313,844 of VXBQ01004994.1, forward strand.
ACCAGCTTTGGAAGAGACAGGGCTGAGCAATTAAATGTGTTACAATTTGGCTTCATTTCATCTTCAGTATGGAAAATTATGTTATTTCAAGCCCTCAAGCCTTGTGGGACTTTCTCTGGGTTTGACCTCCTTGACGGCATCCATCCAACATTAGTAACTTTGATTGTTTAACAGTACGTGATGCTGACATTTTGCAATGGCTTCCCTGCAGACAGACTTTCAGCAATGCAGGGTGTGTCTGAGTGTGTCTGCGGCTCGAGCTGAGGACATCGCCGCTGCTCTTGGCTGAGAAGAGCCATTACTGGGAGCAAATCTGTATCATTCTAGATGTGTGAAAATCTGCTTTAAAAGGAAGTGCCAGTGCAGAAAAGAAGAGCTTTTTAAATTGATCACAACTGTAATTCTGTTTTGCTGCTGAGAAGAAGCTTGCCTATCAAGTCAGCTTACCTCTTAATGCCAGCTTTAATTAAAACCCATTGATTTAAAAGTGCTATCAAACAATACTCCTATTAGAAATTTATTCAGCGTTCAGAAAATGTGACATGTCTGTCTTGAAATTCTTTGTGGCTTTTTTGGTTTTACTCCCCAATTCTGTGTTTTCCTCTGGCAGATATTCTCGAAACAAACTCTTAAAAAGCTTTGAATTCAGTCAGCTGTTTATTCATAAGTAGAGTCACAGAATTATTTTGGCTGGAAGGGACCTCTGGAAGTCTAGTCCAGCACCCTGCTTGGAGGAGGGCTAGTTCCAAATTCTTTCTTTTTTGGAGATTTTCCCTCTATTTGTATGGGAAGAAATTAGCTGAAGGGAGTAGGAAGGGTCACAGTTTGTTAGGGGAAGGTGAGGAAGCATTGCCTTTGGTTTCTGGCTGTGCCTGCCTGTATGTTTTGGTTTTCTTCCATGCTTTTTAATCTTTTCAATTAATTCTTAATGAGAACAACTAGATAATGTCCTTTACAGAGCATGATGAGTACAGTAAGATAAGAGCAAGAACTGATAGACTATGATGAAGAGGAAAGAGATGTCAGGCAGATATAATTAAAACTGAGGAAGGACAGCTCTCTGAAGATTATTTAGGTAGAGCTTTTGCAACTTCAGACCTTGAGTCCTTTTAATGCAAACAGTTATACTTTAAATGCAGGGAGTTCATGTCACTAGGTGAAGAACAAGTTGGCAGAGGCCCCTGAGCTCTGGTCAGCATGATGGCCAGGGCACTGCAGGCTTGGCTCTTAATTGCCAGCATAGAGATCTTGTGCTTTTTCAGTCTTGAACCACTAATGTAGTAGTATAAATAAAACTAGAAGTCTAAATAAAGTTGAGAAGTATAAATAAAATCCCTTGCTTGTGGTGGAGCCTGGGGGAGGCAGGGGGCAGCATGCCACCTCCCTAGGGTATTGATTTTTATACATTTGAGTCATTTTCCAGCCTGCTCTTTGTTTCTGAAGAAGTGAGGCTGCTGCAGCACAGCACACCTTTCTTTTGTTTGCCAGTCCTACATTGAAACTGCTGCTATTGGTTTAGGGTTGTTTTTTTTTGCTGACATTTTAATAGCTTCAGCGTGCTTTTATTTTCAGGTGTAAGTGAGCTTCTAGACGGAATCTGTTTTGTTTGGTTTCTTTTTTTCTGTTCTTGCTCTTGAAGGTACTAGCGTGTTAAATATATCAAAAATCCCCCCAAACCCTGGAGTTACATGACATGATGCACAGAAATGGATGGTCAAGGATGAGTCACAGACCTGCATGTTTTTCAAGCTAATAGCTTGAAGGTTACACCTCTCTAACTGCATTGAAAACAGTCTATATAAATATTCAAAGAATATTTGCCTGTTTTTCTACCTCCTCATACTACCTGGATGTATGTAGCTAAATGCTTATCTGAATCTGATTTGCTTTTGTTTTCTACATATATTTCTTGTAAGCTTTTATTTATACAGCTTGAATTGGACAGAAAGACTGCAAAGAAAACCTTAATTACTCTGAGATTTTTCTACTTCATGGAAAGTCCAAGGCAGGATGGAGAGAAAAACTGCTGGCAAGCTATCTGCCCGACTGAAGGAATTAAGTTTTTGAAGTGGGATTAAATTAAGGTCTGGCAACCTGCAGTAGGAACTCCACACAAACACTCAGTTTGCACACAGTTACCCAGGCCTTGGATAACCTCTGAAATTAGTCTGGCTTTGTAATCTTGGAGCAAAAATATTCTGTCCTAATGTGGCTTAAATCAAAGGCTGGAACGTGTTTATTTTACTTGCTGGCAAATTAGTGCAGTTGGGTGCACGATGCATGTCTTAAAAACGTCTTAGAGGGCAACTGAAATGCATACCTGCTCTAGACCTTGAAGGGCCAAACCTTCAACAAGACAAGTCCTTCCCTGAAGGAATGGGAACATTTTTTGACTTGAACTTATATTTTACATTTTTTTTTTCTTTCCTGCATTACTATTCAGCTGGAAAGAAGACAGGAGGGTGATTGGCCAGTGTAGATCCATAGACTCTAAGGTTCTCATTCCAGCCTCTGGGGTAGATCCTCTGTTGGGAATCATTCCTGCTGCTGAGAAAGCAGTGCAGCTGTGGCATCTGATGCCAACCACAGTTGGTCCATGGAGCCATGTTCACTTTCCTTCAAACCCCCTGATGTTTAGCATTGCCTGTGCTTGACTTGTAGACACCTCGCCTTATGACAGAGCTTCGTGGTTGTGGTCAGGCAGATGAAGGCCCTGTAAGAATTAGATATATTGAAGAATTTACCTCTTTTCTTTAATACTGAGGTTACTAGTTTATCTGCTCACATTAGGTCTGTCTTCATGGTTTTCTTCCAACAGCTCTTTACTCCCTGGTTCTCTACTTTATTGTAATCCTAGCTGTTTTTTCTTTCTTTTTACATACTTGTTCTTAAAAGTAATCTTACATTGTTCAGAGCATGTGTGCTTCATTTTCAATAAGACTGTTCACTTGCAAGCTGATGTATCTTCTGGATCTGTGCCCCCCAGATATGGTGGTGATGGGTGCCATGTTAATAAGCGGAACAACAGGAAGAAACAGGCCTTGTCATGACAACTACTTTCTTTTTTTTAGAGATGAACTTCCCCTGACCTTGAACACTGTGTTATTGTGTTTCCAAAAGCAATATGTGATTCTTCAAAGTGTAGTAGAAAAAAACCTTCCACTGGAAGGTGAAGGACGTGATCTAAAAAAAAAAAAAAAATTAGAAATTAATACTGGGAATTACAAACAAATTTCCTTCTATTTTACACTGCGTTTGCTGGGGATTTCCCAGATGTAATTAGACTGTAATTTTTATTTTTTCCCCAAAGTATTTGTTGCCAGAGGTGTGGAGTTTTTTGTTTGTTTGAATTGTGTTTAGAGGATGCGAACCAAGGGACAGAGGTTGGATCTTGAATTCTTACGACTAAGTAAAGCACGAGCACGTTGCAGCTTTTGAATGGATGAGGATGTCATGCTCTGCCTCCCTTTCCCTTCTTCACTTCTTTCTCATAATCAGCTGACTTCTGCCTCCCTTGTAAAATCACCTATTCCTGTCCATTTATGATCCAGGTGTTGAGACTTTTGAGGATGAGATGAACCAGCATATTTGAAGATTTGCAGTCTCAGAGAATTAGAGGAGCAGAGGGCTGGTTCATGAGCTGTGCCATGTTGGAAAGGCTGCAAGCCCTCCTGCAAGGGCCGCCCTTCAGGGCAGCTGACATGCTCTCAGTTCTGAGACATACTCTTGAGAAACCAGTGACAGGCTATTAAAATTGGAAATTGTTCTAATTTTTTTATTCCTTGAGCACCCTGATGGTGATTTGAAACATCTCAATACCACGCGTTTATCTGATAGGGAATCAAAAGATTAATTCCTAACTCCATGTCAGTGAGCTCTGTGACATAGCTTTGAGACACCAAGAGAGTTAATTTTTATTTCACACAAAACATAATACTTTTCAAGCAGTAAAATGCTTTAAGCGGGCACCTTAAATAAAAGGACTGATTAAAACTGGGAAACTAGACTAAATCTGTGTGTTCCCTGACTGAAGTTTCTTCAGCATTCTTGTGCTGCATGGTGATCTATTCCTTTGTAAATTAGATTTTTCATCTGGTCATCTCTCTGTCTTTCAGCAACTGAATCAAATCAAATCCGGTGCCATTTCTATGTGCTTTATGCATCAATAGTGGTTTTTTATCTTCCAAACCCACACAAAAATTCTGAAGAATTTAGAGAATCAGGATACAGAGAAGGGTTATGTATTTTCAAAGAGGTAATTGTATCACAGACTTGGAATGGCTTGAACTGAGCAGACTTCATTTTTCCTATCAGCAAGGCTCTCAAGCTAAAAGCAATTGAATTTCAGCAGAATTCTGCACAGTTCTGCACCCATGTGGAGCAGTAGGATGTGGGATTGTGGGTACTGATTCAGCAGAAAAGCTGAGTGTGTATCAAAGTGTTTGCCGAACCTGAGCATTTATCACTAAACATGAATATCTGGTTCTTTGATTGAAACTGACTCTGGTGATGCCAAAGGAATCATAAGAAATATGAAGCCCATAATGCAGTACTGGAAGTTCATAGATGCAGGCAAATGGCAGTGTTACTGAGGGTCTCTGGAGGGAAGTACTCCACTGATGAAAAGTAGTTGTGAGGAAAATTTTATGGCACAGAATGGGAAATGGCATTAATCCTTGTCTTTGTAAGGACATTTATTCAAGTTTTTTTTTTTTAAGAGAGAAACTTGTCTTTAACAAGTTTCTAAGCTTCATGTAATTATTTTATAAATACTTTGCTAAAAATAATTCTTTTGTTTTCTGAAGGGAATTGGGATTTGAGGTTTTGCTTGTAGATCTTTTAATATCCTTTCTGTATTGCAGGCCCTTATTAACTCTTTCTTAGCTTTTCCATCTGTTGTTTTTCTTATCAATAACATGAACCCTCAATCCCTTTAATTAATAAAAGTGAAAAGGGCATATTTAGTTAACTAAAGATCAGAATTCACATGCTGCAGCACCCCACATCCAGCATTCCCAAATGTAATCCTGGGGTGTCTCAACAAGAAATGAAGCATCCGCTATTAGAAAAGCAATTGCTATTTTCACATGAGAATTGTATTGAATTTCTGCAGTTCTCTTTCCTTTTTAATCTCCTTGCACTGAAATATGCTTGTATGATTCAATGCCATTATTTTACTACTGGTGCTGCTGTAGGGTAGAGAAAATATAGGGACCAGATACATGCCTTTCCAAGGAAGAGAAATAATTTCATCCTCTATAGCTAATGACTTCTTCAATTCTTCTATAAAAAGAACTGAAGTCCCTTAGGCTGTAAGTCATAGGAGAGATGAATTTGGAGTGAATAAAAACCTGTATTTAGCACAAAGACTGTACCATGTTTCATTACCTGAAGGCATTGAGTTGGATTCTTCTTTGGTGTAAACTTGTTCTAAGTCAATGGAATTTCACCAAAGAAAAACTTTGACCCCAGGTGGCAAGCAAAGGTTTTTAGTAATGCCGTGAAGTGCAGCTACTTCAGGCATAATGTGTGTTTCTTCATAAGTGTACTTTAGAAAAGATGGAGCTATTGTTCCTTTTTTTGGCAGCTTCCACGCTGTGAGACATGCTAATAGGCATTTAATAAAAAAGGGATTTTACCTGTCAGAGATGGAAATAACTAAACTGAAAATGTCATTACTCTTTTTATTGAAGTGGTGCAGCAAAGAAGTAACAAATAAAGGAATTTGAGACTGGGCGATGGAAACATATGTAAGGTTTCTTGCTGTTTTATCTCTTCAGCAAAAAATCTGCTTTCATCTAAAGCAGATTTGGTGATTTGGTGGTGGGTTTTTGTTGTTTCCTTTTTGAATTTTAAATTAATATATTTTCCTTAACATTTGGAGTCAAGAGTGAGTGAAGAAATTATTTTTATGGTTATTTTCCTCTTTTCATTTGCTTCATTTCCTGGGTCACCAGACTTGCCTTGTGTCTGGAAAGGATGATGGATGCAATCTATTTTGGAATCAATAAAATTTGTCGTTGTTGTTACTTTTAATTTGAATGGAGCAGTAATACGTATGTCCTACTAGGGATGCTTCTCAAGTTACTTTGATTCTAGCTACTGTCAAAATGAATTTTTTTCCTTCACAAGAATGCATGCCTTTCATTAATGTGTAAAAATCAGGAAGGGGCAACTGGACGCTTAGCCTTGGTGACTCTTTAGGCTTCAGGAATTGTATGAAAATGGATAAAGGTGAAAGGGTTATTTGGAAATGTAGCTATTGGTGAAGTAGCTTAGCATAGTTCAGTTTGAAAACTTGGAGTTGTTTTAAGGAAATCTGTACAAGATTAAGAATTTTTAAAGTAGTGGTCACACGTTTTATATATTGGTGCATGTGTGTGTTTGTTCTAAATGGGCAGTTTGGTTACTCCTGGGAAACATCTACTCTGTAGCATAAAAGCTGCCTGTGCCTCAGGGCACAGCTGCACAGGTGCTGCTGTGCCTGAGGACCGTGGTGGAGTCTTCTCGTGCCTGTGGAATGATGTGCACTGTTCCTACAGCCAAGGCACGGCAGCCCTGTGTGACACAATGTCGGTGTTCATCCTCTGTGCTGACTGAATGTAAATCTCTGTGTCTGAGGGACCTTTGGGAGAGGGTGGAGGGCTGGCAGAGCAGTTCCATCCAGCTGTGGCTCAGCCACGAGCAGGGGACTCCTGAGGGAGAGCACAGGGACGCTGGACCAGCAGCTGGACCTGTTCTCCTGATGGAGTCCCCGTGCCTGATGGCCACAGCTCTGTTAAATGCATAGGGCTAATTTATGAGCCTCTGCTTTTGACTGAAACGTGAAAGGCTTGTATCTGGACTTGTGACTTTCTCTGTCATCTCCCCACGAGTTATTTCATCTCTCAGTCTTGGTCACTTGACATGTAAAACAGATTTGTTCAACCCTGGCATCTTCCATGCAGGACTGTTGGAAGAGGCAACGTCATGGCTTTAAAGTCGCGTGGATCACATTGTTGCTAACTGCTGTTATCTCAGTAATTCTTCAAAACCTCCCCCTGCCCTTTGTGGAAGTATGAAAATGGCAAAGGTTTCATTAGAGGCACTTTAATGTAAGACTTTTTGCCTGTTTTGCTTGTTTTTAGACTCACAGATGCTCAGCTGCAGGTTTGTTGTGATCTCTAATAAGAAACAAGGTGGTTGACGTTTTGGCAAGTCATAGATAAATTATGATGTTCTGAGAAGTGTCTTAACTCATGGAGTTACTTTTTACTCTACCTGCTATCCTTATTAAAAAAAAAAAATTAAAAAAATCACTGTATTTGCAGGAAGTAGAATCAGTCATACCAAAGGAAGGAAGTGAGAAATATGAGACTGTACCAAAAATGATTTTCAGGTGAAATGCGACTCTTGTCTTGCATTATTGGGAGATAACTTACAACAGCAGGTAGAATTGCATTAAATCCCATGCATGGTTTGAACAACATGATACAGGTTAGTGTGGCTTCAGTTTCCTGCATTAGGGTAGACTTTTGACTTTGGAGATGATTTGTTAAACTATATAATTGGTAAAAGTTGCCAGACTTCTGTATCTTCTGCTTTAAAATGTTAGGTCAATTGGGCAAAATTTTCTTTTATAGCACTAAGTTTAAAGCAGTAATTAATTTTTCTGTGTGATATTTTCCCTTTCAAGCTGAAAAAGTAGTAGGTATTTGAGTAAATTGGCAAGAAAACTGTTCAGTTTACAGTCAAATTACTTGTCTCAATTGCTTTTTGGAGCTAGACCAGTAGTAGTTATTTTTCTTGCTAAAATAGTGCTTGTGGCCATATTGTTCACTGCATTCATTTCCATTCTCCCAATGCTAATGTTTGATCTCTGTGTTCACCTTTACCATCACAGAGGGAAGTACGAGAGCTGAAGTACGCATCACAGGAAGGTCTCTGAGGCTTTTCTGAAGATTACAATTGTCTTAATTGTAATACTTGGCAAATGCTTCTGTAGTGCCTCCTGTTAAAAGGCCAGTTATCTGACTTTAGTAATGGTTTCTTTACCAAGGGAAAAAAGTAACTGAAATGTCAGAATAAGGAAGGCTTCATGCCAGTAACAGAAGAAGAAAAGCAATCCTGAAAAAAATCTGATGGTTTTACTTGTGTTCTCTTGAAATCTTTTTTCATTTTTGAAATTAGCAAGGCTAGGGTTTTTTTCAGCAGTTTCATGCCCAAGATAAAATAATGTTTAAGACTTTGTGATAGTTGATTTTGAATAAAACAATTAAAAAATTAAAGTACCTTAATTCTAGGTCTTTGATACATTTACTGGATCTCAAAAGTATGTTTGCAGTTAGAAGCCCATAAGTCAGCTCTTATAAATACTAGACTGAGCTTCAACTTTATTGATATGATTCAGAAGAAAAAAATTCTAATGAAAAAGTTCTGAGTATTGAACTGCCTAATGATGTTGTTAAAATCTTGTATGCAGAGAAAACCAAACTAGCTTATTCTTCTGTTTGTTTCAACATTACACAAACCCTGTGTAAAGGGTTAACCAAAACTATTGTCTAAAACATTTCAAGTAAAAGTTGCTAAGAAAGAACTACTTTTTCTTCCTGCATTGAAGAGTCCTAGAATGTATCTTCCCTCTTTCTCCAGAGAAATAGTAATGCACTTGAGATGGTTTTATAGGTCAAGCATTCATGTAACTGTCTGATTTGACAAGATTGCTCAAAGAAAAAGTGGACTGAAATCAGGATTCACCCGGGAGGATTTTTGAGCAATGAATCAGTGCTTTTTTGGCCTAGTGGACTGAAGTAATTTAATTGGAGCAATCAACATTTTTGGTACTAGTTGACTGAACTAATTAAGTTGATTCAGTTCTGATACCTGTGTTGTCATCTTGTTCCAGTTGCTTTCCTTAAATTTTTGGAAGGAACCAGCCTGTATACCGGTGTCCCTGTGCTTGCTGGTGGCATCTCTTGCTGGAATGCTTTTTGAGGATTCAGTTTGCTGCTTGGTGGGTTACAAGTGCTGCAGACAGAACGGCTTCATGTTGAGACCATAACTTTCTGCAGAGTCACTCTGTCTGCTTCCCTTTAATCCCATTCTAAATCAGTCAGTAGGTGTCTGATCCTGATACAGTTGTATAGCATTATGTCTCTAGGAGGATTTAATGGCAGAAATCTGAAGATGGTGTAGCACAGATCCTCTTTCTTAATAGATTTTATCCTAAGTGATAACAAAGTATCCTGAATATATCAAAGTATATCCTGAAGTGATAACAAAACTCATGTTCTGAAGTCTTTCGGCCTTCCTTCTCCACATGATGACACATGGATTTGTTTGCTTTTTCTTCAAAGCTGCTTTTTGTTAGGTCCTCTGTGCTATTTTGTTAACTAGGCCATGGCTGGTGGAGTTGGAGAGAGATTTACTGAGAACCTGCTGTGCCAGGGCTGTTGTGCCAGTGAAATCATGCTATCGCTCACTTTCGGTGCGACCCTGCAACCAGTTGCTCTCTGCTCTCTGATGCACTCTGCTCCCCTCTTTACTTGAGGCTATGTTCTTCCTCCTGTGTTCAATATCTTGCTGTAATTTTTTTGTATCTAATATGTGTATTAGTATTTTTTTTTTAGTTAGGATGATCTCATCACTAATTTGTATTTGATGCCTTTGTAATCTTCCTAATATACACATAGAACAGCTGGAAGAGACTTTTTAAACAAGCATCTTTGTAATATCCTGGATGATCTCAAAGAACATTTAAATACAACAGTGCAGTTACACTGGAAGCTTTAAAGATAAACATTTTTTTCATACAATGGCTGAACAGTGTGTAGTGGGTGACGTAAGGGGTCTCTCTGCATTTACAGTGAATGAAAACTGCAGTAAACTGTCCAAGGGGATTAACTAAACTGGTAATGGTTAACAGTAAGCACAATTAAAAAATCGGTAGAAGAGAGTACACTTCTGTGCTGTATATCTGAGCATATTCAATTTGTTACTTTGTCCTTGTTATCCAGAGAATAAGTTATTTGTCCTCAACAAGAACTTGGTTCTTTTCTGGCTAAACCTATGGCACTGGGGTAGGGCTGTGAGTGGTGCCTTGTCAAACTGCTCTGCCTGGACACTCTGTGACCATGAGTCAGGTCTGTACCTGTCCTTGGGACAGTGAGTGGGGGTGTTTGTTATTCAGTTGTTTGCATCCAATTAGAAAATGTTGATACTGTGCTTCAGTTGGTCAGTAAGGAGTGGTGGCTTTTCTAAAGCAGGAGACACTCGGGCTTATGCTTCACCAAGTAACTTGCAGTGTAATATTAAGCCTGCCTCTGCATCATAGGCCAGTAAATGATCACAGGTCTCATGAGGTATTAGTGAAAGAATAGCTGTTAACTTCCATTCCATTCAATGAATTTAAACCAGTGGTCCACTGATGGGAAGAATAAGTTTTAGCCAGGCTCCTGTGTGCTTACATGAGAGCTTTTGAAGTCCTAAAAGTGGCTGGTTTTCTCTGAACCATCATGATTGCTAGAGCAAATAAGGGACCTTGAAAGTGTGTGGCAAGGGTAGTGGAGCCTCCGTTTTTAAAAGCAGGTCATGTTTGTACTAGGTCAAATATGTAGAGAATTAGAGTATCAAAGTATTGTTCAAGTATTTTGAGTAACTTGACTGTGGTTCACCTGGTGGCACAGTGGGACATAATCACAAAATAAAGCAGCCTGTCAGAATTGGAATATACGGCAACAAAATGATTTGATTTACTGGCACAGCTATGCATCCTTCCCCAAAAGTACGTGAAAATGCTGACAGAAGCACTTCTTTTTGTTCATGTAACTTATGTAACTCTACCCATAACAAGGATTTGCCAACTAGTTTCCCACAGTGATATGCAATACATTACAAAAAGGAAATTTGCCGCTGTACAATGCAATGTTGAAACGTCTTCCTATGAAGACTGTTCAATAAATGAGAGGCAACAGTCCTTCTCTGGGCTCTGAGCTGGAACCCTTCACAGTCAGTGTGTTATGCTACCAGGTAAGCAAGTGAAAGCCTGCAATATTTGATTTTGTTGAACTCTATGATTGGGTAGACTTCAACTTGGGCCCCTCATTAGTTTCTTTGTCTGCTTGTTTGTTTGTATTAAGATGCCACTTGTTTAACATCTAAGTTTTTTCAGTCCCTAGCTCTTGTTTTTTTCCCCCAAATCAAAACTTGGTATTACCTCCTAATTACAAATATGCTGAAATAGGTTGCTTACATGATATTTTCTTCTACAAAAGTAATAGTAGTAATTTTTTTTAAAAAAAGGACACGTAAGATGCATAGCAGTGGCCACTTTTGGGCTGTTAAATATTCCAGCAAACCAGATGAATTGCCACCACCAAGTGCTGACTCAAAGATAGTTTTACATGTGCTTTGAATGTTTAGGAGGAAGAGAGATTACTCATTCCCCCACCTTTCGGGAGGACTGTTTGAAAGCTTGCAAATTGTGTATGAGGCCCCTCAGACTGCTGACTGCACTGCAAAATTATTTTGCACCTAGTAAGTTCCAGGCTATTGTGACTGTTTTCTGAATAACACTATCCTTTACTGATTGTACTTGAAAACAAACAGTGCTGATCTAAGTGTTGCCAAGTCACTTTGAAAGTCTCACTGAGAGGTTTCTCACTCCTTACCCTATATGTAGGGCTAGGATGTTGGTTGTGCTTTTTGTTGGAAGCAAAAAGCCATCCTGCTCGCTGAGGTCTCTGCTTCCAGTTAAGTCAGGGGACAAGAAAGCTGCTGTGATCTTGCACTTCTACATTTAGTTAGCATTTCCTGGTTAGTTTTTACAGAATGTACCTGCATTTTTTTCCTGAAGTCTTGTTTGCTTGCTTGTCGAAGAAGGAGCAACAGGAGTTTTCCTGTACTGGAAAAGACAAGGAATTGTACTCCACTGCTGGCTGTCGGGTCCCCCCATGTGTTCCCCGCCGTCTGTAGCGCCCAGGGGGCTCATGCTTCCTTTGTGCAATCACTTAAATGGGAGTTGAACCTTTGCCATACAGAGAGATGGATTTCTACACCTGTGGGGTCTCTGAAAGGGAAGTACTTCAGATGTGTGTGTGAACATTTTGCATTTTTGTGAAACCTGAAGCGGCTTTGAGGTTCCCTGGGACTTTTTTCCGTGCAGCAATGATACTAAGATGCATCCCTTATAAAGGCTACGTTAGCATTGGGCACAAATGACTTATTTCCTGAGTTAAAACTCCTATCCTAAACTTCCCTTAAAAAAGGCAAAAGTTAATAAAAGATTATTTGAGGAGAAGAGCCATTGTGATTTCATATGCAGGCCATCTCAGTTCTCCTTTTATATCCGCTGCTCACTTGGGAGTATACCCTGTACTCATGTCCAGAGCTTGAATTGTTTTCAGCTTCTTATTAGTTTTGAAAATGCATTTAGCAGTTAACTGCCAATGTGCGTGCTCCTTCTGGTTACAGCTAACCAGCAGCTGGGCAGTACATTAAGAAAATGTGGAATCAGTTAACTCTTGTAGAGCCACATCTCTGTTTCTTCAGTTGCCCTTGCAGAACTATATGGATAGCAGAGTGACTATGGATAGGATAACACAACGGGCATGTGCTTAATAAGGGAAGAAATGAGCAAAAGGAAGTCAAGGAGGAGAAAATCTTCTGGTGTTTTGGCAGGGAAGAAGGGCTGTAATGAGCGAAGCGTCAGTTGTTGCCCAGATAGCAAGGAGATGAGTGAGTGGTGGCATTTAGTAAGAAACTCCTTAAACAGAACTTTACCTCAGGAGGAACGGAAAGAGATACATTAGTGATTCATTTCAGAGCTCTGATGTTGCAGATGGCCTTTTGAGAGACCTTTCCTGAGTGAGCAATTTTACTTTTTCTTTGAGAATGATTTTGGTTTGGTGTGGGGTTTGTTTTATTTCTGGTGGGCAGAAAAGAACCTCAAGGATACTAGTTAGTGTTTTATTTTACAATTGAATATATATCCCTTTGTTACTTTAACAGTTTTGAAAATCTTGCTACTGGACTTATTCTGTCAAAATTTACATTTTAAATAATTGAACTAATGCCTCTCTGCTGATGGGCCTTTTTCTTTTCATTGAGGATGAGGCACAAGTATAGGATATATACGGCCAAATCTTTTTACATGTGGCTGCCATCTGTGTGAGCTAAATTACTGCCTATGAATCAGGCATACAATATGCAAGCTCTGCTCTGTATAAAGATCTGCTCCCAGCTTGTTTAGAGTCCTCCTTTCTCACTCTCCATTTAGTCCTTTCTCTGGCAAATCTCCCATGGACCTCATCTGGTTTCTTGCCTGATTAAGAGCTTGACCCTGTGAGATAATAAAACCCCAACATCCCTGCAAGAATCTGCAGATTTCAATTGAAGTTGAAGGCAGCATATGCTGCTAAAGTCTTCAGCATGTGTGCTGGGTTTAAGGTAATGATTTCAGGACTTGGCTGTGTTACAGTACACATACTGGCCCTAACTTGATTAAGCTGTGATTATATTACTATGATTTCAATCCTCTATGGAAAGGGAAACACATAGTCTCTCTGTGGATTTCGTGGCTTATTTAGAATGAATTTTCATTTTCTGAATATGTATATTGAGACGTTTCTCACCAGAAAATTTCAGTTTATTGGTACTCGTACTTTTTTAGGAGCTGTTTTCCTAAAAGCAGGGATCCAAGAGCAGATTGCTTTAGGAAGTGGAGGCCATGAAATTTTAAGAACTAGGAAGGGTCGTAACTTTGACTCTTATTGCACACAGCCTTCCAAAATGATTCACTGTTTCCTTAAAAGATTCCAGCATCTCCACGTTTTTGTTAGAAACAAAGAATCACAAAGCTAATTATCACATCCAGGAAGAAAACATATTACTGAATTAGACCACATAATGAGATAATGAGCACAGTTGGATAGTGACCTTCAGCTCTTTGTATGGGTAATGCTCTTTAGACTTTCTTTATTTTAATAGAGTGGACTACCCAAAGGTTTAAAAAGAAAACAAGAATTCCCACAGAACCTTCCAGTTTAGAAGGAGAAAAGAAATATTGAAATACTCACATAACCCCCAAATTTTATTTTAATTAAAAACTGGGTAAGTATAAAATGCATTTTAACTTGCAAATAATTTTTAACATAAGAAAAACCTGTTCTTTAATGTTGTATTACTGCTTATAGGTTTCTTTTGGAATGCTATTGCACCTAGGCAATGCAAGAAGGGGCCTGAAATTCAATTTTAAGTTGAAAGAATAACCCCTAAAAGACAAAAGTTTCTTGATTTGAAGACTACAGGATGCCTACCAAGAAATTAACTTTTTATTGAAAAGCTCACCACAAACACAGGTAGTATTTAACTGAAGCAAGATTAAAAAAGAAAAAGAAAATCGTCACCTTAATATCTAGGTAGTTTTCTGGTGGTAATGCTCTTTCAGTCTTTCAAGACCAGCACTTCTGTTTTTATAAATGTTTTTGGTGCATATACTTCTTTTTTCCTGCACCTATAATTGGTTCCATACAAGGTTCACAGGGCTGGGTGTCACTGTGATGGCATGCTTAGTAGTATCTGGTCAAACAGATAACACTTGTGTGTTTACAAGCCTGATGTGCTTTATCTTCCTGCAACATGGACTTCTGCTGTGATGACCTTGTGACACACAGTGTTTATACAGGTAGGAATAGCCAAGCTTGGTGCTTTGTGAGTCAAGCAGAACACATTGCAAAGGCCCAAGTGATGCAGTCCCAAAGAGATTATAATGAGAAAAGATATGAAACAAAGACTAGTAAAAGTGTTCTTGTACACTCTGATGCATATTCAAGATAGTGGTGTGAACCAGTACATTTGTGGTCACTTTTCCTGTAGAGACTGAAGGAAGAAAGATGGGGTTTGACTGAGAAAAGAAATGAGAAGCTGTGAAAAGAAAGAGAAGAAGGCAAAGGCTGTGAAGGAAAGGAAGGAAATAATGTAATTTCTGGTATCCAATCCATGTTGTACAGTTCATGGTTATCACAGGTACATGGGGGAGGACAGGAAGGAGGAGGCATAAGAACTTCCTCCTTACCTGTAAATGCCTTTGGCTGGCTTCAGCTGGGGAGGTCTCCCAGCCTGTGTGGAAAGGACTGGTAGGATGCAGTGCCCGGAAAAGAGCACCCTCAGCCACTTCACTGATGGCACTGCGCTGTGTGGTGTGGCTGACACACTGGAGGGAAGGTATGCCATCCAGAGGAACACTGACAGGCTGGAGACGTCAGCAAGTCCAGAGGAGGCCACGCAGTTAATAACAGGACTAGAACACCTTCCCTCTGAAATAAAGCTGAGAAAGTTGGGGCTGTTCAGCCTGGAGAAGGTTGCATGGAGGCCTGAGAGTATCTGAAGGAGGCCTACAAGAAAGTCAGGGAGGGACTCTTCATTCAGGAAGTGTAGTGACAGAACAAGGAGTAATGGGTTCAAACTGAAAGAGAAGTTTAGGTTGGATATATGGAAGAGATTCTTTACTGTGAGAGTGGTGAGATACTGGAACAGATTGCCCAGGGAAGTTGTGGATGCCCTATCCCTTGGCAGTCTTCAAGGCCTGGTTGGATGGAGCTTTGAGCAACCTGGAGTAGTGGAAGATGTCTCTGCTCATGGCCAGGGCGTTGGAACTAGATGATCTTTAGGGTCTCTTCCAACCTAAATCATTCTGTCATTCTGTGATCCCAAGAGGAGGGAGCATGCGTCCATTTTCCTGGCAATTGATACAAAATAATCTTTCCAGTACTAATTTTCCTTTTATAATTCTGAGATTTTAATTCCATTTAAGTCTGTGACTCTCTGTTTCCCATGTAAGGCTGTTACTGTGTTTCAGGGCTGGACTATGGGGTTCAGGGGAGTGGAAGATCAGGCAGGGCATGGAGCATGTGCTGTACTGTGGCACTCTGGCCAGGTGTTGTTTGATTACATACTCCCACCTTCAGTTTCTCCTCTGTTAAGTGTGTTTTGGAATATGCCTTTTTTTCTCTTTTTTTTTAAGGAAGATGTGAATAAACTTTAAGTGGTGTTTTTCTTGTAAAACATTCAAAGAGAACCTGCTGTGTTAGGTAAAAAGGGTTAATTTGAAGTTTCATTTAAAAGCCACCAAATTATTTGCCTAAGGACAAACTCATGCTTTCAGCTGCTAAATTTCTTTTGCCCTATAAATTAGTGGTAATAATGTTAAAAGATTATAAAAGGAGAAAATATAGCAATGGAGACGTGTTAGTGCGAACCATTTATCTTAAGTGCTAAGTTGCACTTTAAATGGTGATTATGTATTTAGCAAACCAAGGCAAAGCATTTCAAAAGTCTCAGATCTTCAACTTCTTAATAAATACTCTGAAAAATATTTGTCTAGGTTTATGCTCCTGGAATTTCTGGTTTGAGTAATCTTACTTTGAGATAACTTCTGTGTGATGATGGCAACACTGAGCTGTGGTGTAATGGCCTGTGGTCCAGTGGAAGGTGGGTTGGTTGTTTTTCACACATCAGTATTAGAATAACAGCTGAGTTTAATATGTAACATCACACTTTGAAAACAGGTTCTGTTTTAGAGTGTGGTGTAAGGACTGAGCTTATTAAAATTCAGGAATTGTTTTTGTTGCTTCTGGTCAGTCTTTTTGTGTAAATGTTCAAAATGGAGATTTCTGAGGCCGCTTAATCTTTGTGCTTGTATTCCACTCATCCTGTTGAGTCAGCCTTATTGAGAGGGCAAAGATCAGTTTCTTTGAGTTTAGGGAGGAAAAAACAAAGATGGTTTCTGCTTTTCCTAGCTATAAGCCAAAAGCCATTGACTTGAAGAGAAGGTGTCTCTGTTTACTTGTCTGAATATTGACAGTTTTATAGAATCAGCAGCAAAAGATAAGAAAAAACATGCACTTGATATGGACAGATACTATGCCCAGCAAACAAACCTCTGGACAATACTAATGAGAAGATTTCTATTTTTATTTATTTATTAAGTTTTTTTATGGTTAAAAACCATAAATTTATCTGTTTATGATTAGATGGTTTCAGAGCTGGTCTGAGTCAGAGATGCTTCTGGTCCTGTAGAAAACTTTCTCTTCCTTTGAGGCAACAAACTACATATCAAGTCATCATGCACAATAAAACCCAGTCATGGCAAGGGATTTGGATTCCTATTTTGGTCACTCAAATTCTGTGCTGATGATTCAGACTTCTGGTCTCCAGCTCTGTATAAGATGGATATGATTGATCAGTCTCTGTACTGGAGATGTTGGTGTCTGAAATGACAGGTACCTGGCAGCAGGTGGTCATTTTGGCATGACCCCAACAGTCAGCTGGGTAGAATGGATGCTGACATTGAAATACATGCAGGAATGACATGCTTTAATCCTACTTTGATCTACTTTCAAAAACTCGGACTTTCATCTGTGTTTAATATTCAGTCTCTGTAAGCATAGATGGCCTCTTGACTTAGTCTGCTCTTTTGCACCATGTCTTCTGCCTGGAATCTTGTTCTGGACAGGATAACAGGAGTTTGGTTGTTTGTTTAGGACTTTCTGGGATCTATGGGCTTGGTTAAAGCTGCTGTTACTGATCTTGGGTAGTTTACAGGTGTTTGGAAGTCCAGGACAAATGTCTGTGGAGTGCGTAGATGCAGATGCTACATTACTGCATTAGAATAACAATACTGCTGCTTTTGAAGGAAAGGATTGGACATCTCAGATCATAATTTTCAGGTCGTTAGTGATGTGGGGTTTTTTTGTTTGGGTTTTAATATTGACTTAAGTATTTGTAAATTTCCCCGGGATATACTGTGATGTTTTAGTAAATCACCCTGTTTCATTAGTTATGTAGGTGAGGCTCTGTGTGGTATGGTAAGTTATTTTGGATTTTAGAATAGAACTGTGATCTTGCAAGCTGAATGCATAGAGAAGTTGTCTGCAGCAGTTTTCAAATCTGTAGCATCTTATATACATACAGCTTGTCCCTTAGGAAGATGCTATACCAGTAACCTGAGATGATGAGCATCTGTAAACCAGACAGGATTTACTCAGAATCTGTTTAATGGGAACAGTAAACAAAACTTCTTGATCCTCTTTTATAGTTTTTTTTTTTTTTTAAATAGCATTTCCACCCTCACCCTTCTACCCCATGCTGAAAGCTAGAGACAAGTCTAACTTGGACCAAGGGCTGAGCATTGTATGGCTCCTTCAGTCTCCTTGAAAAATGATTGTCTGAATAAAAAGCATTATGTTAATTCAACAACAGTAAATAACTTCATGGTATCCAAAGGTCTGTGCCATGAGGTCCTAAATATGTGAATGAATTGAAGTGACTTTATGCACTTAATAAATTATTAAACCATTTCAGACTTCTCTCACATCAGCTCTAATACTGCCACATCTAAGGTGATTCTTCGCAGTGCAGCTGTAAATGCAGTTTCCAGGAGTTTAACACAGGAAGTGGAGATGAGAAGGCAAGGGCAGTGCAAAGTGCATTGTGGTTACCACTTAAAAAGGGGATAGCTCCAGTTTTGCCTTCCATATGAGGTGTTAAGAGTGGGCTTACAGGAACACTGATTAGGAAAGCAATTTTAAGAGACCATGTGTCATGACTACAATGTCCTGTCATTGTAAATGGTGAGCTTAGTAGTCCTGAAGAAATTAAATGAAATTCCTTCAGGAAAAGCTTTTATGTTAAAAAACAACAGTCTCTTGCATGCTCTTCAAAAGTGAAATAAATACCTTTATATGACTAAAGTGTGATTGATCGCACTTCCACTGAATGTTTTGTCAGCATCTAGATGAGATAGCTGTGGAGAACATGTAGGTGTATACATAAATATTTACACATACACATATGTAAATACATAGAATGTAGTGAGGTATTGCATGAAGTCTTTTTGGTAACCAGTTGTCAAGCTGTAACTATTTGTGTTTTCCACCATGGAAATATTTATTCAAAGTGAGAATGCATGCAGAGCTTTTGAAAGTGGTAGTTTGTGTCACTCTTGTGCTTATCATGGACTAAAAGGAAACTGCATCTGCGCAGTCAGCACATTTTTTAAAATCAACAGTATTATCTCCTTCTAGGAAGGTCTTTTCACATTCAGTCAGTGAGGTTTCACAAGCACCGTCAAGTCTGAAGGCTCCCTCCTGCCCATAGTAGGGACAGGGGTGCAGATTATTCCAGTCCCCTTGGTGACAGCCAGCCTAGGTACTCCTCAGACCTTCCTTCCTGCTCTCAAATGCACCAAAGGCCGACAGAAACCTGCTTAGTCTTTTTATTGCTGGGTTACTTTCTTGTCACGTTAGTGAGTTGAATCAGCTCCTGGGGAAGGCAGGTTTGATCAGCATCAAGAAGCATAAGGCAGCTGGAAAGTGTTGGTGGGAAGGAGAAAGGTGGAGAGAATCAGGCACCTTGCGTTTGGCTGTGGTTCGATGTTGGATGATTCATCCTTTCTCATAAACTGCAGTGTTAGACTGCATAAACTGCAGTCATCACCTGTAGAAATAGCTGTGTATGTATAGCTCTGTCAAACCTGCCATCCCACAGACTTGTTCACTTGGGCCCATCTCCATCCAGATGCTGTGGCTCCGTGTCTACGTGAAGCTGAGAGCTGTGCCCTGGGTGCCAGGCACAGCCTTTGTCACCGGTCAAACAGCCACGGGGCCCGGGGGCCTCTGCTGCAGCTAGGTGGCTGTTTCTGAGCAAGCTTCAGATAATATCCAGGCATGAAGTGCCCACAGCTCCCTTGGCTTGGGGCATTCCTCAGCACTGGGGCCAACATGATGTTTCCTAGTCTTCTTTAGAACCTTGAAAAATTTTGAGCGCAGTCTTTCCTAGTTAAAACCAAACTAGATAATAAATATTCAGAAGTCTGAAGAGAGAACCTGTAGTGGGGCATATTCCAGGATTGATTTCCTTGCTCATTCTACAGCAGAGGACAGGAAGCAATTGGTTAACTGAGTGGGGGTTGTGGAACAGTACAGTAGGTCTTGCGGGTTTTCATTTATTTATTTTTAAGTATATTTTTTTTTACTTTTCAAGACAAGACTGATGCTTTAAAGTGTTTTGTGGACGGAAGTTCTGTCTTGCTTGAGCACTTGATAAGGATCAGTTTTCAAGGTTTGTTCAGTGAGACATTTAGTGATAGTGAACTCATCCTTAAAGGGTCAGTTACAGGAATTCAACCTTCAATTGAACTTGTAATCTTGTTATTTTTAATTAGGAAAAAGCTGGTATGCTTTCAGTTACGGAGCCATATTTCCCCAACTTTTTCTCCTTTGGCTTTTACTGCTTCCGAGATCCCCACTGCATTTGATGTGACTGAGGCAAGTGGTTGCCAACTGCTGCAGCTGAAAGCCTGAGTAACAAAGCCACATTTCTTTATTTTACAAAGGGTCCTGTCCACTGATGAGGATTTTCAATCTCTTTGCAGCTGAGGAGCTGGGAAAAGCAACCCAGCATGTCCTGGTCTGGCTGGCAGCATGCAGATCACGTGTTTCAATGCTACTGCTCTCATTCCAACACTGCATCCAGCCGCAGTGTTTATCAGATCTTCTGACACACAGCAGTGAGCAGATGTTCCCTTTTTTAGTATGGAGTGATGTTTCTGACGTGCAAACTGAGATTAGGAAAGGGAAGGCTTATAAAGTTTCATGCTTGAGTGAAGCACCTATATGTCAGTTTCTGGCAGGCAGAACTAAGGGGATGGAAAACCAAACCCCAAACCAAAAAGCCCTCTCCAGCTGTTTTTCACTGTATGCCTGGTGTTGCCAGCAGAATCAACAAGCTTCAGTACTGGCCAAGGATTAAAGGCAATGTCTGCTAGCCTGTTCTTCTGATGGGCTAGTCACAAACAGCGAGGCTCGCATGCAGCCCTGGGCCCAGTGACAAAGTTAAAGCAGAAGATGATTGCAGGAAGTTGGGATGAGCTGACAGCTGTACCATCTGGTACTCTACATTTCTGTGGCTGTCAAAAAGATGTTTTTGAAAGGAAATCACCACTCTCTCACTCTCCAGATGTGCAGGCCTCCATATTCACCAGCATCCAGAATTCATTGTTCCCTCTCTGAAGACCAAAATATGACTTACTGGTAATTGAATTGACAGATAAAAGCAAGACGTCTTATTGAAAGAGGAGCCCTGTGTATGCCAAGGGTGTAGTGAATGCCAAGTGTTGATGAAGCTTAGGGGACTAGGTAGGAATGGTTAAATGGAATAAAAGAGGTTGGATAGGAAAGAAAACCAGCTATCCAGAAGGAAAGGAGCTCATCGGGACAGTAAAAAAAAAAAAAAGGACAAACAGAACTCCAGTAAGTTCAGTGTGTCTATGTGAAGAAAAGGAAGCAGCTTGGGCCAGATAAAAGAAATTAAATAAAAGGAAAACTTTGACCATGCTTTTACTTTGAAGCTTGGATAACCTATCAAAAATAATGCTAGTGTTATGAATTAAGGAAAATCTGTTAATGCTTTGTAGAATTGTGTGATACTGTAATTGTTTAGGAATGTTTGTCTAACAGATTCAGTAAATCAACTGGAAAATTTTCTAAATTGCAGGAGTAGCTATCAACTCTGGTTGGGATGTCCCCTGAACCAGTAAACACAAGACACCTCTAAATCTCTCCTGATTTTATTGAGGTTGTTCTCACTAGTCTCCAGATAAGAGATATATGCTTTTCATTGCATGGTAGTGCCCTTGGACAACTAATATAACAGTGTGTATTTTTGGGCAAAAAATGGCTGCATATGTAATTCCAGATGAAGGTCAGTAGGGATCAAACATGTGACAGCTACTTGCAATGCTGAAAAACGGCCATGGGATAATTTTAATCATTATGATTAAGAAAGAATGAAAAAAAAAAAAAAGAAAAACAAACAACAAAATCCACCTATGCCAAAAATCTTACTCATGCCCCCCAGTCCAGTGCAAGCATTCTGTAGTCTTACTATTACTATATCTTTTGGTACCTTCATCTATACTATTGATATTGCCTGAGATGGGATTCCAACACTTCCTATGTTGGTTCGAAAATCATTAGAACTTGTATCAGCACTTTCAAGAATACCCATGAGTATACAAAGAACTGAAGTATTTATTTGCAATTTAAATAGGTAGTATTTTGCTGAGAGAGACTCAGCAGACTTGTTTCCTTAGATAAGCACAGATTGCTGAAGTTTACATGTGTGTTTTTGTGCATGCTCTTTGATGAATTCTTGTATGACTGATCGTGAAAGTAAATATGGTTCTCTCTCTTTGCCTTCTGAAACTGACTTTATGAAATATGGGGTTTCCTTCTCTGTCATCTTTAATTTACCCAATTTTAGGAATACAGTAAAAGTGGTAGTGTGGGTAGGGTGGTTTGATAAGTTCCAATACTGATTTATTAAAAATACAATGGTTTTGAAACCTGTTTGAGAGTTTTTTGCTCTAAGCAGGCATTTTGTTTTTATACAGTTTTTTTTCCCTTTTGGCCCCAATACAGAGCTCTTGTGTAAACCAAGCAGAATGCTTCCTGTTGTTTTCTGATAAAAAGTGAACTTCCATTCATTGTTTCCATGCAATTTCCTATCTTTCTATGGTAAAGAGGAGTAAATCTGAGACAATTTATGGGCTACCTCTAGGGAAAATAGCCTTTTACAACATAAAGTTTGCATGTTTTTGGGAATAATGAGCAAGGAATGTTAGAAATAGTTTCTGTTTGTTCCTTTCTTCCTCTGCACACTTTGCTGAAGACAACTTCATCCATTAACAGTGATGAAAATTGAGTGCTAAATTTGCTTCTGCTGTTAAGGCACAATGTTTTTAGGTTACTGCTTGTTAGCTGAAATTTTGTGTCTTTTACAGTCTTGATAAAAGTTTATGATTTGAGTCTGGCATTTCTGAAATACAGCCATGTCTGGGGGGCAGGGAAGCCCTCAGTCTAACATGGACCACTGTTTAAAAAAGAGTGGGTGCTTCATGGGACAGAAGATCTGTGCAAGGGAATCATCAGCATTTGATTTTTAGACTAATTGCTTGAAATTTGGGGGTTTTTTTCTACTACTTGAGAATAACAAAGACAAAAAGTCGACAAGCTTTTTTGAAACATTGGTGGACCACTTTGTTTTCAGTTCTTTGACATGGAAACCAGAAATTGTAATTTCTACATGTGTTTTAATGAAAGTCAATGCATACATGCTGTTCTGTTTATGAATACTAAGAAGATGCTGTTATGTTAGTGGAAATGTTTTCCAAATACTGGCTTGAGAGAAGGAAAGGGAAGAGAGTAAGACCATATGTGGATGAGTTTGCGCATTCAGGCATGGAAAAATACTAGACAAGAGTTCCTGTAAGCAGTGTTTTGCTGCAAACCTCAAGAGAAGGTAGGGCTCTTGACAGTACTTCTGGTCAGAAAGAAGTACAGCAGAGGTTACATAAAATGTAGCTCTGTGGTAAAGTACATCTGCTTTTGAAAGACTTCTTTGTTTTCCAGGTGCAGATGTTTGTTTTCTAAGATTATGCCTCATGGGTAGCAATGTCTTGAGATTGTGCTCAGTGGATGTTAAACCAAACAGGTTTTTCATTCATTGCCTTTTCTGTTTAATTAGCTTAATATGTGTCTAAACAAGACACCTGGAGTTTCTTTTGTTAAACAAGATACTTAACTGATTGACATTGCCTATCTTTGCCTTGCTTGCTTAGGTATTGAAATAGAGTTTTGGTGTGTAGTAAATGAGTATGACTTTAATTTGCAATTTTTCATGCAATGGATAGTTTAGGTTTAATTCATAATTTCTAAGTAGCAGCACATTACTATAGCAGTTGAGTTTTATTTGATAGTTAACCTTTCCAATTAAACTTGCATCAGTTTTATGTCCTGATAAAGACAAAAGATCAATAGAAGTGTATTTTTCAAAAAGTGAAGGAAGGAATTTCTACTTTAAAAATGTAATTTTAATTTTTTCCTACATGGAAAAAAATGTGAGTTCCATGCAGGTAACAGTTGAAGTTAGATCATCTCTGCTAAACAGGGATAAACCTTGTGCTTTTACCAGTGGCTGGGAGCCATGGGAGTGGATGTTTTGCAACACATCCACCAGAGAGGCATAAAAAATTATTTTGCTTAGAAGGAGAAGCCAGCATCAGGAGTTTGTACCAAGCATAACAGCAACCTAAAAAGGTATGGGGCATGTCATCTGAATGATTCCCAGTGGGCAGGCAGATGATGTTAGATAGACTTTACTATGTATAACAGAAATGTCTAGAAAAACTGTAGAAAATAGAGGATGAAAAGCCATGGCAGATTAAGTGTAATCTAATGTGTTGAAATGTCTGAATAATTTGGTCCATACATGGAATAAGTCTGGACAGAGTTGATAATAGTGGAATAGGAATTAATTGGAGGATAATGGTTGGGGATAGACAGCACATGGAGCAAGGGTTTAATTGCATGTAGCATTAGCACTAGATGACAATGTAAAGGTGAAGACTGTAGGCTAATGTGTCAGAGAATTTTTTTTTTTCTTCCTTGAAGAAAGGGGAAGGGTGCAGGGATGGTGTTGTCGAGTTGCTGGAGGTTAGTGAGCTTGGTGCACTGGAATGGGAAAGCTCTGCTGAGTTTTTGCAAAAGCACATGTTTTTAGTTAGTACAGCTTGTGTGTTTTAACTCCTTCTACAACCACATCTTGCTACCTGTACTGGATACTTCTTCAGGATATATTTTTTCTCTTCTCAGTAGAAGTTTTTTACCTCATTCAATTCAAATAGATATCTGTGGAGTCTGGTATCTTGGGTGTTTTGGTTGGTTGGATTGGTTTGTTTTTTCCACAATAGCCAAAATTAGTCCATGTTTGTGAATCTTCTCACTGCAATTTTAAACCTCTCCCACTTGCCCCAATGGTGATCCAGTCAAAACTAGCTCCACCATGAAAAATATGTGCTAGATGTGACAGTAAAAGAACTCCCTGAAAATTAAGGATCTGAAGGGAAATGTGTAGATTCATACAAATATAAAATGCTTTAGACAGTCATCTTCTTTAGTCTTCCTCCTGACCAGTAAGAAGGTCTGATATTCTTTACCCTGCATCTTTCTTATAGTGGTCACATTTATTCAGAGAGGAAAATGGTGTCATCTAGGAGTAGTCCTGGACAGCCCAGCTCTTTGTGGTTGCTGATCATCATGTAGGTGCTTCTCCTATTCATGAGCAGAAACACTGAGGTTTCCTCTATGCTATTGTCTCTCAACACAAAGCCGTGTAATATTTCCTACCATCTGATCTTGTCTTTTTCATCTCTCAAGGTTGCTTGCCAGAATGAACTGGTCCTGAGCATTGATGTCTTGCTCAAGTGCTTGCTTAGGAGTGTGGAATGTTTTTTTTCATGGTCATCTGCACTAAAAGCTGCTCTTCATATTAATAGTGGAAGTTGTCCATTTTCCTCTGCATTCAAATTACTAGGAATTGGCTTTCCAGGTGATGGTCTGTGAGGGGGTGTGCAGGAAGAGAGCCACCCATACTGAGTAAGTAGTAGTGACTAACATTTTCTCGGAGAGTGATAGGTGTCACTTCTCTCTGTACATTCTTATTTGCCTCAACTCTTGTCTATGTTTTTTGGTGTAAGTGCTTCCCTCAGTGAGAAACCCTTTATGAGAAGAAGGTGGTAAGAATTTCTCCATGTACAGCAGTGGCCCTTGGCCCATGCACTTGTATCTTTAGAAATGAGTGGGGAAGATCATGGGAAGAAGTTATTGCTGAGTCTTGCTCAAGTACTCTGTGAAGCTTTTTAGTTCAAGAGAAAATATTTCCCCTCCCTGTTGTCATTCAAAAGTAGATTTGTTTCAGCTATTATTGTCACTGAGAGATTTAAGAGCATGCCTTTA
Organism: Phainopepla nitens; assembly: GCA_013400175.1. NCBI lineage: Eukaryota > Metazoa > Chordata > Aves > Passeriformes > Bombycillidae > Phainopepla > Phainopepla nitens. The sequence continues at coordinate 339,676 of VXBQ01004994.1, forward strand.
AATTAACCTTCTCTAAAAGAACTTCTGCACAAGTCTGTCATTTGGGCACACTGAAATCTCTGCTTTAGTTAACTTCCTCCACATCTTAATGTGCCTTTCAGGATAAAGTGATTAATTCTAGCAGGATCTTCAGTAATTTATATTGCTTTGTACGTGACAGCATAGAGATCCCTTGTGTTCCTCAAGTCTGGATTCTGATTTTTTGTTTTTATATATAATGACTAGATTAGTGTCGTTCCGTCATTCAAAAATCAATTACAATAAATCTGTCCTTCTTCTGAGGAGTGTTCTATCCCATTGGTGTGGCTTGTACCCTCTGCTATGGCATATGGGAACCATACTAATGTGCTGTGGAGCCCCCAGCACAGATTCACGCAATTTGCGGGAGCTACTCGCGCTTTTCAGCTGACAACACTGCAGAAATCACCAGGGAAATACAGCAGAAAGTACATTACCCTTTACTATTTGAATTTATTTGAATAAAATCAATCACAGTTATGAGTTGGTCTTGGGTTGTTGTGTTATCCCCCTTAGTCTTACTCCCATTTCTGCTGCCTTCCTACAGCAGGACACATGTTACTCATTAGTAGCGGGGATGATATGGGAAACAAGAATGTTAAAGTTGCATTGAATGTGTTCCAGATGGACACAGCTACACAGTATCAAACAAGGTTGGGTGTGCACTGATTTCCTTTGAAATATTAATTGGAAGAGAAAAAAAATTCAATACTCAACAATTCTTTAGAATTCTGAATTCACTAAACATTAGCAATAAACATTATATTGTAAAATATGTACATAATAATTGGTTCTTATAAAACTGCATAACCTGCTTTCCATCCTCTAAAGGCATTAAGCAACTCAAATTTGATTGTGGTAGGAGCCAGGATTTGCTAACAAGATTAAGTTGTTACATGCTCCAAAGTTAAACAAAAGACCAAGGATGGCTGTCTGTGTGCACTTAAATTCTCAGCAGAGAAGATGCTAAAGGCTTGTGACTCCACTAGGATGGATAAACTGGAAGATATCTTTGACCCTTTAAGTGCTTTGATGGGGATGGAGGTGCAGGAGAATATCTGTACATATTTAGAGCTGATAAGGCAATCTTGATGTGTTAATTGGATGTTGATAATAATGAATTTTGGCAGGATGTTGGTGTCGCTGCTGCAGGTGAAGTTGGCACGAACAGAGTGTAAAGCTGGAGTGAGAAACTGGCAAAGCCTCATCCGGGGGTTTGTGGAGGGCAGAGCAAAAGTAAAACCCAGGTAGGATGAGGCTGTGGTTTCATGTTGACTTTCAAATATAAGTAGGACGTGTGGAGGTGATAAATCATCAGATTAGCAGTGTCCTAAGGAGGACTTTGGTTTGTTTTTTTTTTTCCAGACTGCTAGATACGCATTTTATAGGATTTAAACTACATAGAGGAAGTAGCTGGCTTTCTAGTCAGAAAAAAGTGGCAGGAAGGAAGATGAAGGAACTATGAAGGACCCAAAAGTTGCTAATTTGGATAGAGGAGAGCTCTTGCAGTTCCCACTGGAGTGACGGTGCCTTGTAGCAGCATCTTTGAGGGGGCAGATCTGCAGGTGCAGTAGGAAAGACTGGAAAGAAATGCGGTTAATGAATGTTGAGCAAATGGCTCCAGCACTGCTGTGGTGCACACAGTGTAAGAATAGACTCAAGTGCAGCATAAATGCAGAGGAGGTGGCAGAAGGAGCTGCCTTGTGCCATTTACAGGCTGAGCATTCAGGGGACAGTGATCTAGAAATAAGTTTTCCTTTTACTTGTCGCTGCCTCCAGGCATGCCAGTGTATGTGGCATGACACTACACCCAGGTTAGTGGTTGGGTGGATATGCCAATATCAGCGCACGAGGATTGTGGTTGGATATGGCCAGTGTAAGAGAAACAGTGATTGTGAGAGTCCTGAGTTGCTGGGAAGGGCAGTATGGGCCCAGGACATACCTACACGGGCACCTGTGTGAAACGTGGTAAAAATGTGACAGCTGGAGTAACCTCTCAGTTATTTACCCCCACAACATGCCTTGTACATGGGCAGTCTTACAACACATGTGGTCTGATTGCAGTGAAGCATCCTCCAGATACTCCGGTCATTGGTTCAGATTTCCGGGGCTAATATCCCTTCCCCTTACGAGGCTGGTCTGCAGGCAGTTCTATCAAAGGTAGCAATTCCCCCAAAACATTGGTTTCTGGGATTGAGTGGCTTAGAGCAGCTCTGTGCACCCCTTCCTTCCAAACACAGCTGACAGCGGGGACATGCCCCAGGCTGCCACGGTGTGCCAGCAGGTGCTGTGCAGCTGCACTGCTGAAGAGTGGACCTACACCAGTAAGCCCTGCTAAGGACAGGCACAGCACGTGGGCTCCCTGCCAGCAAGGTGACGAGACTTTGGAGATCTGGCGCCTGTCCAGCCAGGGTGGAGTGCAGGCAGAGCAGGCATGCCTCCTTCTGCCCGTCCCTGTGCAGATAAGCTCAGCTGCACACAGTTATCCAGGATGTGAACTTCTGCTCCCTCCGGGACTGTTTCCATCTTGCATGTTGAGCAGAACAGAGAGGTTTCTTAATGTGCATTTGAGGTGCCAGCAAAGGAGGCAGTTACAACCTGAATGAAACAGTCATAATAATCTTCCACTTGCAGGATGTGAGGGGAAAATCCAGATGTCTTCTACTCTAGTGTATTAAATTTGTTCCAAGTAAATACCAGATGAAGGCTGGAGGGGAGGATTGGTAGATGCCCTGCATGGGAATATGTGTTCACAAGGAAATTGCAAGGGAGATATTTGCTCTTTGTCCTGAACCTTTGCTAAGTAAAGTGCACGTTTTTGTTAGCAAGTCCATTCATTGTTTTCTTCAGTCTTGCACCTTGTTCTTTGTGGGTGAGTGTGTTTATGATTGAAACAACTTAACCATAACTCCATTATGGCAGACAAGAAACAATTCAATGAACAAGTGCTCCTTTCCTTCCTAGCCCAAGAAATACTTGCAGAGCTTAGAGAAGTGTTTTGTGTTTAGTGCAGGTTGTGCTGTAGGACTTACACATCAGTGGATGGGCTAATTGATCAGTAGATTCTCTGATCTGCTCTTGTACATCAGGAAAATGTGGCCTCTCTACTGATTTTGTTATTGTTACAAATTCTAAATATTTCTTCAACCATTACAAAGGGCAACTTTTTAATGGATTTCTTTTCTTAAACTGAGTATCATTGCTTGGACTGGTTGCGTTTTGTATGTGTATTCTTTAAAAGGAGTTAAATAAAAACAGCAAGTCCTCCAAGCTGGTGGTCAGTGCTACTGCCAAGCTCCTCATTTAGGGAGACGAAAGTTTGTTTATCCTCTGTACCCCAGGCACAGGCATGTGTAATTTATGCCTTGAGCATTGCCTTTACAAATATTCCTGCTCTCTGGGAGCTCATAGGATATGCACTATGCACTGGTGGGTTTTAGGAACGGCCCCTTTGTGGCCCAAGGCACTGCAGAAATCTCCCTGTGCTCAAGGGCTTTGCTTTTTCCACATAGGCTGGTTTAAGACAGACTCTGACTTGTAAGTAAATGGCCAACTGCAGACTGTATTTTGAAAGAACTGTGGTTTTAACCAGCAAAGTATAGGTCGGTGCTAATATAATTAAACATAAGTGTACATCAGTGTCAGATGATCTCTAGTGCTACGATAGCTGGCTTTAGACTTGACAAAACCAGATAGAGCTCTTCCATTTAAAAAGTTGAGGAGTTTCTTTATTTTGAACATCTTGCAAAGGAAGCATTTTACTTCAATTGCAGATGTGCATGGTCCAGAAAAAAACTATGCTTATACCTTGTATTTCTCTTTTGTGCTTGGTAGCTTCTGAACTGATTTGTCCATGTGGGTCTAATTCTTATCTGAGGGACTGTGGTGCAAATTAGGGGTTAAATCAATTATGTTCTCCTGTGACCTTCTGAATCAAAAACATACATGTATCTGTTACTGTCAGGAGTGGGCTTGAGCTGTTTTGGAAAAGCAGGGCTGCTTTTCATAAATATTTGTCCTGATTTAGTTTCCTGGGATGTAGTTTAAATGTAAACTGCTGTGTATGCTTCAGCTTTTGTGCTATCTTGCTCTATCACATCACATCACACGGTCTCACGTACTATATAAGAGTACAGCACTACATCATGCTGTGGTGATTATTTGAAAGGGCGTACACTCTGTTTTGGACTAGATAACTGTTATCAGTGCAGATAATTGCTGTCAGACACAAAATAGACTCAGTAAACAAACATTTCATTTTATCATGTGACAGATGCCTGCTGGTTTGTACAATGTATTTGAATGATGTTCATTATAAATCAGCACTGCTTCAAAAGCAACAAATCCAACTCGCCCAAATCCTTGCTGACATAATTACCTTTCTGGTAGATATTAACTTTTCATTGTTATATACACGATTACATTTACAGTGTTTGCAGATACCATTGTTTGACATAAACATCTAAGACCAACCAATTCCTCTGACCACTATCACTTGTGGTGGTGGGAGTTTTTTTTGTTTGGTTTTTTGTTTGGTTTTTTTGGGGTTGTTGATTGGTTGGTTTTGGTTGAGGGGTTTTTTGTTGTTTTGTTTGGTTTTGAGTTTTAATTTTTTTTTTTTTACTTTTTTTCCCTCTGTTTTCCTCCCTGGTAAAGAAAAGAATACCTTCAGTTTTGGAATTCATACTTGAAAATTTAGACTTTCTGAGAGAAACGAACCAATGAGTTGGCATATTCAGGACTATTTAGAAGGGCAATGGGAATAAAAGTCTTAATTTTGTGGAGAATGAACACAAAGCTTCTGCTTGTGTTCCTGTGGATTTTCTGAACAAAAGGATAATCATTATTTGACGAGTATAAACGATGTATTGCTTTTTTTTCTCCCAGTGATGTGTGTCTGTGTCTTTCTCTGCAGGTCCTGTGCCCCAGAGGGAATGTGTCTTATCACCTGTGAACAATTCACACCCAGTCCATGCCTTATTGGAAAGCTTTACAGTCTTATCTGGCTGTGCAAGCCGGGGCACGACGAGCCTGCCCCAAGAGGTGCATGTCCTCAATCTCAGAAACCCCAAGGAAGGTCTTGGCCATCATGAAAGAGAGGTAAAGGGGAAATTACTTTTTCTTCAGCTCCCTGGTGATCAGTATGTCTGCAAATGGGATTATTATATGTTAATTTGCTGTCTAAAGTTATTTCTGAATTGTCACCAAAGTACCACAAAGAACTGTGTACCATTTGCATGGAGACTGTCTGCCTATGCTTCGCATGTCATATGAATAAACTGCTTCCATACCTAGCCACCCTCTTCATTATCTTTCACAACCACCAAGTGTACTTAAAAAAGGTAGGGGGTGGGCAAAGGAAATAAGAAACAGATTTAGATCTCCAACAGGCCTTTGCAGAATTGGCTGTCTTCAAAAGCAGATCGTTTACCTAAATGTGTTGTAAATTAACATGAATACCTTTTGGATCTCTGCCATGACCACTATAAACAAATATTGAAGTTCAGATTCTTTAACCAGTGTAATACAGCCTTAATGTTTCACTGAGGGGGGACTGCTGTACAGAAAGCAAGTGTTGCTGACTATGGTAGTCCAGTGACTTATTTATGTGTGCTGCACTCGGAGGGACTGGCAAAAACTTTAGCTGTTCTGAAAGCAACAACAGAACAAAATTTTTGATGTGAAGTTGTGCCGTATTGTTGTTTACTCTCAAAACACATCAAAACAGAGTGCCAAAGTGCAAAGAAAACATTGCATGCCATGACAGCTGAGCCTTTTAGCTCATGTTCCTACAGTATTAGGCACACAAATCCTTAGTACCATATCCTGTGAGTGCAACGTGTCTGTATCCAAGTAGAGAATTTGTAATGAGAGAACAAAGATTATGATCTAACAGGGAGAAGCTTAGGAAAAGAGCGTCTAAATCTGTGCTGAAAGACCCTGCAAGTGGAGCCTTTTATAATGATTAAAATAAAGGCAGATTCTCTTGGCCTGAATCAGTCCTTCCATTGACTTCAGTATCAGCCTTTTTGGGTTTATGGTGACTTCATCTCAGTGTGTATTGTATGCATCCATGAAACTTTAGCTGTTGTATTTATTTTCAGTATATATACAGTCTTAAATGTCTAGTTTGTGATCAGAAAAATTATTTACAGCTTTTTCAGTAGCTATCTCATTGGCTTCCATTAATCAAAACTGTCAGATCTTATGCTGTCATGAGATGAATAGAAAAATTGCACTTTTTTGGTGGGACTGTGAACGCAGAACAGATATTTTTATATTTGGAGGGGGTGGTGGTGGTGTGGGGGTCTGCTTTGGAATTTTGTTTTGTTTTGGTGTTTTTTAAGACTTCCTTAGTATACCAGGCACTGGCTAATCAGCCTGATAAGTGTACCGTGAATGACTGAAAAAAGTGTAGGTACAATCAGTTCTCTGGACATGAAGACCAAATTGTGGTGCTTTTTGGTTTTCTCTGGGTTTTGTGGGTTGTTTACTGGGGGGGATTGGGGTTTGTAGGTTGATTGGTTTGGGCTTTTTGAGCATAGTTTCTGATGAGAACTAAAGAGCTGCACCTGATTCTGCTATAGATTTTTTTCAGTGCTTCTCTCATCTCCCAGGAAACTTTAAATCCAATGGTAAAGTAATAGGCAAATTCGGTATGAGTAGATCTCACACGGTAATCACAAGTTTTATTGAAAGCGGGCAGAAGAGTGCCCGCACTGTGGGGACGTGATACTGAGGGAACTTCTTGGTTGCTAGAGGGTGCCCAGGGCTGGGATGAAATGGGCTGCAGCTGGAGCTTGTAGCTCCTGGGGCAGCAGCAGCAGACTCGAGGGCCAAGTGCACATTTGCATAGGCCCAGATGTCCCTGCGGGCCGGTGCCGCTGGCGCTCTGTGCGGCCGTGGGCGCGCACCACGGGAGCGAGCCTGCGTGCCCGAGGATGCGGGCTGTGCCCCTGCTGCCCGGTCAGCAGGACGCAGGGATAGAATGAAACACTTGGCTTTGAGTAAAAGTGCTTGCTGCCTAGCAGAAAGAGGCTGCTTGCGCCTTGTCTAACGTGCTTATGTTAAGAAAGCAGTTTGCCCTAAGCTGTCCTGTCTGTGTGCTTTGGGGGTATACTGAAGCATAGGACACTGAATAGATTTCAGCATTTGGAGCCCTTAGCCTCCTTCTCCCATTTCCTGAGCAATTTCCAGTCACAGCCCTTGGAGATGGCTGCTCTAAAAATGCACAGGAAGCTGGAGCAAGGTTTGCTGGCGACAATGTTGAGCAAAAGAGTGTAAACAACTTGGAAAGATCAGATTTTACTTATAGGATCAGACTCAGAGAACAAAGCAGAGCAAATGTTATCTTTTCCATTATTGTAGAAACCAGCTCCAAGCGGCCCTTTGTCTAAAAGTAGAATGTACCCATCACCTTAAGTTATGTGAGCTTGATTTACCAGCTGAGGTATTTCCTGTTGCCTGCAAATGCTGATAGCAAAGGTAGAGATCTGTTTGTCATGTAGTATTTCCAGTAGACTCCAGAATAAAACCAGTGGTTTTGTTTGACAGCACATTACTTAGATTTAGAAACATCGAAAGCATGTTTAAAATAAATCATGTATTTGGTCAGAGGTTGGCTGAAGTTCTGATAATATGGAATGCAAGATCTGAAGATCTTTAAGTGAGGGCTTGCTTTGGGGGAGGAGATTGGGTTGTGTTGTTTTTAACCTTCACTGTGCTAGAATGCTGCTAAATTACACATTCCTTACTTGCTGGGAGGAGTGCAAACTTCCCCTAGCAAATTCCTTGGAGGATTCATGCATTAAACATTCTTGTGCAGTTATCATGGTTCTCATAAATATGCAACATATGTGTATGCATTAATTTAACTCACTTTGACACTCATGTAGAATATATGGGCAACAAGCGTTCACAAATTTAAACATAGGAGGGGTGGCTGATGAGGGAGAGGGCATGGCAGGGATATGTGTTCCTCCTGTAAAACAGGCAGACTTCTCAGTAAAGGTTAGTAAGATTTAGGGGCTTTTCCTTCCCTATAAATTGGAAAAAAGAAGACGAAAGACAGACTGGAAATGTATAGGATTATTTATTCTGAACAGTCTTTGTGAAACTGAATCAGTAGTTTACCACTTCTGTCTTAAGGCAGAAATCTGGTAAATACAAGATCAAATTATGGAATACTGTTATTACATTTATGATCTTCAAGGAATTTGTTTGTATTTTACTTCATTAATCCCATTGGGGTGGAATCTTGTATGTTGAGACTAGAAGTGTCTTTTTTCTTCAAGTAAGAAACCCCGAAGTTCCAATCTTTTTCAAGTATTTCTTAGAAATGTCTTTTATCACAATTCATATTTGGCCATGCTTTATCATAGGAAATAGAATACGGGTGCATGTAATAGCCTCAAGTGTTTATATTGAACTTGGCAAGAAAAATGCAAGCCTTTTTTGTTTGTTTTATTTGATCAAATATTCTTGGGGAAGTGAGTGCGTGTGTGCATTTCAGTACTGATCTGGATCTCAGCTGAATGCCAGGAACTACTGAACTCTTACAATAACTTTCTCTTTGGCTTTGCGTATCTTCACTGCTTCAGTTTCTCAGTTTTTAGAAAGGAGATAGTTGCTTCCTCATGGAGCTCTTTGTTCTGAGGAAGAGTTACTGTTTGCAGAGTCACTTGGAAACTCTAGAAATTTGCACCAGAAAAATGTGTATAGAAAAGCATAAAAATTATTTTAAGATGGAAGTCACTCTTTAGGTGTATTATCAAGTCCTAAATTAATGGAGGATTCTTTTCTTATGCCTGTTGGTTGAATTTCCCTGAGCTGCTTCAAGCACACAGTCACAATTGAAATAGTTACAGGGAGAGAGGAGGGGCATATAAAATTAATCTCATGTGAATACTTAGGATTGAGTACATATGAATACATGGAATCAGAGTTCCTGGCAATGGATTCACTATTGTTTTCGTTGACATCCTCATCCTTAAAAACTTTAGGATGTTATGCCTGATACAGATGTTTAACATATGTTATATGAAATGAAAGCAGGAAAACTAAGGATTTGTCTTTATTTTTATAATTTTAAGTAATGTCACTGAGGCTGTAATAATTTGACAGACCTTTTCCCCCACTGTTTAATCAGTGCTACTTGGCAAAAAGTCGTTATTCTTAACTTAAAAAATTTCCTTTGAGAGTAGACATGATATTAACATGACTGTTAACTCCTGGAATAGACTAATTGTAATAGGCTGATCCTGAATTTAGGATAGTTTTTCTGTGTCACAGTGGTTTTGGTTTCTAGGACTTTGAAGATCTGTATGATGAAGGTGATGAAAACCTAGTTAATTTTGCCTGTTATGCTGCATATTTACTCCATTTCCCAGTGTGTTTGTTTTAACTGTTTTCAGAAGTTTAATACTACAACAGCCCTACCCAAGGCTATGTCAGGGAAAAATGTTTTGTTTCGTACTCAGGCATCCAGAGATCCAGGAACAGCCTTGAGATTCAGCTCAGATAAAGGGGCCACTTTCTGGGTGTATTTAAGACATGCTGACCTGCAGCACCAGAGTCATGGTCAGAGGGGGCCTTTAGGTCACGTACTGACAGCAGGCAGGAAGGGAATTCAAGGTTTGTTACTTGACAGCTGGAGTTAGTGAGGATTTTGTTACCTATTCATTTGTTTGAATAGGGGTATACAGTGCTGCACGTGGGTATATTTAGTACTTCTGGTAGGTCAAAGGCCTTTGCTTTGAAGAAAAATTGTTGTTGCTTTAGAAGAAGAGATAAAACTAAGCACTGTGTCTCTGCCAAGGTACAGACCAAATCTGAACTTTGCAAGGGTGTTTTCCTTTTCTTGCCTCCTCTCTTTCTGACCACCTTAGCTTGGCAGCAGTGGTGGATCTCTAGCTGTCACAGCGAACCTACATGTTTCAATGCAAATATGTTCAAGGGTTTTGAACCTTCAGCCTCTTCAGCTGGCCAGCTCTTGTGTTATGTTGAGCCCGTCAAGGTCAACTCAATCACTTCACCCATTACTTCTTGTTCCTTGATGTGTGGCTCATGAAGTTGTGCAGAGGCAACATAATCAGTCATAACTGGGTATACAGAATAACAATGGAAAATGAGTTTGGCGACCTGCAAACCTCTCTGTCAAATTTGAGGTTGACTACTGCTTTTTATTGTAATCATTTTGCACGCTGTTTTATGCGGGAAGGGTGCCACGTGAGAAGATGGATAATGGGAAGTCCAGATGAATTATTGCTTCCACCAGTGCTCTGTGCCAGTGAGGTCTCAGTGTCAAGCTGTGAGTGATGCTGTGGCAAATGTACTCCAGGAATACCTTGTATTTGTTGCTTGGAAGGCAGGAGTTCCTCATCACATGCATCTTTGATCCTGAGTAATTTCCAAAGCTTGCCCGCAGCTTGTGGTAGCTCCACTGGCTCACCAGGGTGGTTTTGCAGGCTGCTGTTTCTCCCTTTATGCACAGCCAAGCCCAAGAGTCCAGCTGGGGAACTGGAATGAATCAGAAAAAATGTACATGATGGACCTTTATAAAGCCTTAAAAATAGCGGCAGCATGCACCACAGAAATCGTAATCATACAGTGTCTGTCTCAGATAACTCCGTGTCTGCTGAAGGCTGCAACTCCCATGCAGCTGATACATTAAAATGATACTATGTTTTAATTGCCTTCATGATGAACATGGCATTGCCATATCTTTAAGAAGTGGGGTTTGGAGTTTGCTTGTTGTTTGAAAACGTTTACAATGCTCTTTCTCCTCTTCTCTTTCTTAACACTTTGAGGCTGTGCTTGCATAAAACCCCACCTTTTTTCATGTGGCTTTTTCTTGTTTATCTGGACCGCAGTTCTTTGTGTGTTGTTTTTAGCCAGCTCAGGATTTGCTGGTCATTGGATTTGGCAGTCCTTTTAAGTTCTGCCCACCAGAACTGCCAGAGGAAGTCCTGTGTTGGCCAGGGGAGCCTGTTTGTACAGAGCCTTGCGTCCCGCAGGAGCGTGGCTTGACGCGTGTCTGCCCTTAAAGAGGCAGCAGTGACATCTCATGACTTGGAAAGCACTGTGCAAACCCTCAGTATTTTCCGTTTTTAGAAGTGGGACTGTTTGCTGTGTGCAGAAAGTGAACCCTGTTCTCAGCTGAGAGAGCTGTGTGGAGCGGTGTCTGAAGCCATGCCAAGGCCTACCACAGAATGCTAAAGGGTTCAGAAGGAAAAATATCAGTATGAGTTTTCTGACGGCTCGCAGTTTTTGGTTTTGCTGACTGCTGCTTAAAATGTGTTGGAAGCTGTAAACTGGACTCTTGTTTTCCTCTGATGCAAAATGCTGCAGGTACTGATGTGCCCTTGCAGGGTTGTAGAGAGCAAGAGAGCTGCTGCTGCTGTTTACTGCATGGACTCTTCCTGTCTCTGTGGCTTGTGGGTGTAAGCACGCTGTGCACGTGGGTTCACGTGTTTGTTTCAGGCAGATGTATGTTGATTTTTGATCATGGACTGTGATTTGTGTTCAGGGTCTCCAGTTTCCTCAAAGCTTCTGACATGTCTTATTTATAAATTACTGCTTTGCCTGTAATTACTTTCTCCAAGAAAAGATAATTAAGGAAGTGATGACATTTCCAGGAGTCCATTTATATCACAAACCCCATGGTCAGGTTCCAGTCTAGCTTTGGGCTCATACATGTGTGTGTAAGACATTGGAGCAACATTTGTCATGAGTGGTCATATTTATGTTGTTCTCTAGAGTGTCTGTTTGAACCAAAAGCTGGAATTAATGAAGTCGTTCTTCTTCAGCCTCCCAGTGCAGGGGAAGATTTCCAACATAAATTGTGTGGAGCTTGCCGTGCCTGACAGCCATACTCCTGTATCAGCTGAAAAAGTGAAACCACGCTGTGGCAAGATACAAGAACAACAAATGTTTTAATTGGTTGAGTGTTTTTACGTTGATCTTGCTTTTGATAACACTTTGATAACACTCAAGTTTGTGTTTCTCTAGAAGAGTCTCTTCTTTTCCCTGTGAAATATAAGCAGAGTACTTATGCAGTAGGAAAACTTGTTATTTAAAGGAGAAGTTGCAAAACTAGCACCACCGTGAGGTACGAATATCTGAAACTTAAATCGTTTGCAAAAGTTAGAAGGAAACATAGGTAATTCATAGCCGATACTGTCTCTTAACAATTGCTGTGGCAATTTATAATAAAGAAATATTTTTATTATGAGTGGCCATCATGTCATTTGTAATAGACATGATGGTTGCAGTAGTGTGTCTAGATGACAGGCAGTACTTGGTGATGACTCAAATGCCATCAGTGAGGGAAAATACTAAGAACTGTCACATTTTGGAGATAACCAATATTCTGTTACCCTGAAGACCGTTTGAGGTCTGTCTCACTCTTCCATCATCTCTCAAGGAAGCACAGTGTTCATGTCTTCTGCATGGACACAATGTGCTAATGCATGTGAATATGTACTTGGGGTTCTGAGGCCCCTTGGGAAAGGTGATTCTGTATGACATTGGTTTTGCAGAGAAATACAGAGGTCCTTGCTTTATAGGTGTATTGTCAGTGTAGGTCATTGGAAAATGCCTTCTTTCCTCCACTAATTTGGTTTCAAGTGATACCTGCAATGAAGTAAATGGAACACTGAAAATGCACCTGGAAGCTACATCTGCATGCAAGGAGCAGCAGTCAGTTCTTTCTTACTGACCTGGAAAGCAAGCCAGTATTTTCTTCAGTAAATCTCTTTTCAAGCAAGAATCAGCAAGACAATGCAGATATGATGTGCATAAAATGACATAGTTGTGCAAGAAAATACTTGATAGCATCACAAATTCCTTCTGGAGGTTTTTATCAGATTTTATGGTATTGATTCTGCAATTATATAGAGATATGAGTAGTCTTACTTATATGGCTAGACCTGATTAAATAGAAAATCTGGTTCCTTAGGGGTTTTGGTGGGATTTTTTTTTTTCCTGTGTAGTTAGTATCATAAAATCATTACTTGAAATATTCTTCAAATACTTCATTGTTTGTACAGAGATTAAAAGTTCTGAATTTTTTAAAGTTTGAAAATAAGAAAAAATTGAGAAGATTGAAGACCCACCCCAGGGGATTACAGACACAATACATTGGTAACAATTACTTTTAATCTTCTGAAAGCAGTTTCCTTTGTATTTAATTTCTAATAACTGTTTGTGAGCATATATAGTACAGACACGCATTTGCACCAACTCTTACTTGGGCTGGTGAGTTACTTAAAGTAAACAAAACTGTTTCCTAAATCTGGAGCTGCTGCTAGGTTTTCTGTTTTTTATGAGTCATGCACACATGCTGTTCCTTACCCTGGCTTGGAAAGCAAGAATTTCATTTTGCATGTCCAGCAAAGATGTGAACACTGCATTCTACACTTCCTCTGTGACAGTGCCTCTTCAAGACACCTGTAGAATGCTGTTTCTTTTTTCCAGTCATCTGGATCTATGTGTGGTCTAGCTGCAAACCCCGAGGACCAAGCTTTTTTGGATGTGAAGGCTTTCAAATGGCATAACCTTTTGCCCTGCAGTCCTTCTGTCATCTTTTTCATGTTTGTTTGTAGTATTTACTTGCTTTCTGAAGCCCTGTTATCTCAGCCTCCTCCCCTTCCCCACCTGCAGCTTGTGAAACAGTGGAAAGTATGATGTTAAACCATTACGGATTTACCCTGAGATTTGGAAGTTGTTCTGTATTCGTATTCCAGGTTTGCCATGATGTTCTTTAGACACTGTGTGCTATGTTATATCTGCATGATGTTTTGCATTTGAGGTTTTGCAACCTCCTGTGCCAGCTCTACCCTCAGACCTGGTGGAGATGAGATAGTGCTAATACTGTCTCTGAATGCACACAGCATTCAGTATTGGTATCATACTGAGCCTGGACTAACAAGACCTGTTGAGAGGCAAGATGTAGCGATACTTCAGTGATGCATTACCGCAGCTCTGTCATTTCTGCTGAGTGGCTAGCACCTATCTAACTTGCTGAAAATACAGGCAGTAGTAACTTGTGTTTACCTGAAATAACTTGTGTAGATTAGTTTAGAAGGCCCCAAGTGCATTTAAGGAAAATGGTCCTGGCAGAAATTTGTCATATGTCTTTTATCTCTCAGTTTAAGAAGCTTTTCCTTTGGGACAGGAGCTGCTTTTTAGCATGTACTCGTATATCCTCTGACATAGTTAACCCCCTCCACATCCATTTTTTTTTTCAGGGTATTGAGTGCCCTGTTACACAACTACCTGGTAATAGTTTAGGGGCGGGAGAAGGGAAGGCAAATGAAAATTTGCAGCTCATGTGATGCACTAAAGAAGAACTTAGATCTGCAATATATGTACACATAAATGTGGAATAGAAAATTATGTGGAATTTTGTTTCATTTCTGCATAAGTATTCTACCTTAATTATTAAACTAAAACTTAGTGTGATGATACCATTTTTTGAGTAGGCTGCCAGCAACAGTAGGGGAGATGCTGTACTTGTGGTGTACAGGGACAGATCCTCTGCCCTTAAACAGCTCTAAAGCCAACAAGGAATTTTCCCACAAAATGTATAAAAGGAAGACTGTCCCCTCAGGATTCATTATATGCCATGTGAATGGTATTGACATCTACTGATTTATGCAAAGCTGAGCAAAGCATTGTGTTTTTAGGAATCAAGTGCTGGGAAGCCTGGCTGATCTGCAGAAGGGCAGATGGACAAATGGTTTCACTTAAACTTTGGGAGCCTGAGCATCTCATTTAGGTCACAGACAGAATGGGTCCCAGCTTTGCACTGATGGGCATCAGTTTTCCACTGACCAAACCGTGGGGCTTGGTCACTGTGGGCAGCCCTTGCTCTGCAGGTGAGCAAAGTGAGGATTATCCTGTGAAAGTTACATTTGGTTGGCAAAGCTGAGCAGAATTGCTTGTGCAGAGACTGCTTGCTTTGCTGCAGAGAGAAGTTTTTGAAAAATCTTTTTCAGGAGAATTCTTGTTCTCAAAGCTGTGTAATGCAGAAAACATTCCGTAAAAAAAGAATTGAAATATATGTGCACAGGGAAAGCTGGATTTTGTATAATTCAGGTAAACAAAGGTAAGGCAGTGTGTGTATGATACCTACATAAAATTTAACAGTAAATTCTTTGGGTTATACTTTAAAGATGATTGTCACAGAACTGTCTCAGTGTGATTTATGGCAATGCTGCCCTTTGTGTTCTGTCCTTGTACAAACCACCAGGTTTTTTACTCCTATTATTCTTGCACTGTGGAAGTAATACCCCTTTCTGTTGCAAATAGGACCTCAATAACTGTCCTGCATATTTGCCAAGTTATTTGTTTCATGAATAGCTTTTATTACCTAGGTATTTGCATAAATTATTAGCATTTGGCTGTTCCAGCTTTGACTAACAGCTTAGGAACATCAGAAATTAATTTTCTATGTTTTGTCTGAAAATAAATTATAACGAAGCTGTGGGCAGAAATATTCCCAATATTTTCATGAAGTTAGAAACACTATCTTGTAGTGTCTCCTTATGTTAGAATTTTCTGACGCTGTGTGAGCCATGGTGCTTTCTGAACAGGCACTGCATTTCCAGTAAAACCTTACTAGTGTGGTTGCCTACTCTTACAGTTTTGAGGAGAAAGTATCACTGATGCAGGAACCCACCAGTTATGAACCAGACACAGGCAACTCTGCTGCCAGGAACAAAGCAGTATGTTTAATGTCATACAACATACCATTGTTCTCATCTGGCACGTCTTTGACGTTATAGTGCTAAATTTTACTTGTAATTTGCTTTTTTCAGTCTGTTGTATGCAGCAGCTGAATTACAAATCCACATGAGATCTAAATGTGCTGAAGTTATATTGCAAACATCTATTACACAGACCTTCAACTTGGTAATTTAATATTGGGGCAAGAAATGTACCAGAGCTTGCACTAGAGGCAGAACTACAGGTAATTTTTGAGTATGCTCCAAGCCCTTAGGCTTTTGTTCTAAAGGGCTCTCTCTCATCTGACTGTTGGATACAGCTATGAAGTCAGTGTATGGGCAGGTCAGTTTTCTAGCTGAAATCTTAGATCTTCATTAAAAACAGTGTGTTGCTCTTCATGGAACAGGTGCCAGTCTCAAGGGTGATGCTTCATCCCTACTGAAGGTGAAGGGAACTTTCAGTTCTTGTCTTGAACACATGTTTTGGGGCTGCCATTTAGTGGCTGAGGTCAGTTGGCCTGTTCAGCCTAAGGAAGAGGAGACTGAGGGGAGACCTCATCACATTCTACAACTTTCCCATGAGGGGAAAAGGAGATGCAAGTACTGTTCTGTTCACTGTGGTGACCAGTGACAAGACCCAAGGGAATGGCCTGAAATTGTGTCAGGGGAGGCTTAGGCTGGATATTAGGAAAAGGTTCTTCACCCACAGAGGGGCTGGGCACTGGAATAGGCTCCCCAGGAAAGTGGTCACAGCCCCAAGTCTGACAGAGGTCAAGAAGCATTTGGACAATGCTCTCAGGCACATAGTGTGACTCTTGGGGATGATGCTTTGCAGGGCCAGGAGTTGGACTCGATAATCATTGAGGGTTCCTTCCAATTCAGCTTGTTCTGTTCTCTGATTTTTCCTCTGAATCATTAATAATGGGAACATCATGCATAATTCA
The DNA here is from genome assembly GCA_013400175.1 of Phainopepla nitens. Lineage (NCBI taxonomy): Eukaryota > Metazoa > Chordata > Aves > Passeriformes > Bombycillidae > Phainopepla > Phainopepla nitens. The sequence goes on from VXBQ01004994.1 coordinate 356,366, forward strand.
GAATAGTTTGTTAGTGGATGTTGGCATGTTCATGTGCTGCAGGACTCGATTTTTAAGCTCTTTGTGTCTAGCACAGCACGCCCCGACCTTTAGGCCCTATTGCAGGATAAGAAGAGGTGAGGGGAAAAGGAGCTTTCAAACACCTTTTAGTCAAAGGTTTTTGAGAGTACTTCTTAATGAAGAGAGTGCAGTGGGCCACAGGTCATAGTTGACCAGTCCTTATCAACTTTTCTGTTTTCTTGTCTTCTTTTTCATGGAGCCTAGTTTTCCAGTCTGGGTGGTAGATTGTAACAGTCAAGAGATTGTGCAATAGTATTCTCTCTTTTATGAAGTTACTTATGGGGACCACAGCAGTCTCTGGTTTAATGCCAATAGCTTTAGTGGAATTATGCCAGGGTGAATCTTTCCCATGATTTTTAAAACTGAGCTGTAACTGCTGTTTAGTCAATCTGATTCTCTAGTACTGTGTGGGCGAGAAGGTCCAGGCAATGCCAGTCTATTTGCAATCACGTATTTAGGATAGAATAAGCGAAGGGTTGATTTTAAAATTAGAGTGTTACACGAGCCTTGGAAATAAACTCTAGTCCCCCATGCACCTGGGTAGTAGATGCTACCTGTGAGTCAGATCCATTCCCTGAGGATTGAGTTGTGTCTCATCCTGGAAGTAACAAAAGATCTTTCCTTCCCTCATGCCTCATGCATTGCAGCTGTCTCCCAAAGGGGCAGGTCCCTGCCCCAGCAGCATCCATGAGTGCTGCTCTGGCAGAGAGAAGGTGGTGGCATGGTGTGTCCCTGGCAAAGGCTGCAAAGGTGGCACAGTGTTGGGTTCTGTGGGATGAGGAAGTAACTGTCTGTGAGTATGAGTGCTGGCTTTTCGTGCCATTGCAGTTTCCCTGGAGTTAGTGGTTTCTTTGATACTGTTTTGAAGATCTTCTGTCTGATTGCTGGGGTGAATTTGGTGCTTGCTCTGTCTGAACAAAGAGTCTGCGTTGGAGAACCTTCTCTGAAGGGAAGCAGTAGGATCTCGTGTGCTTTTAGGGAGGTACTTATACAATCATTTGATTTAAGATTGCAAATATGTAATTCTGCAAGCAAAGTTATATTCAAGCAGTAACACTATGTGAACATATTTTGAGTTTCTTGGAAACATCAGCAAACTCTCAGAAACTGTTGGCTCTGCAAAGCTGGGTGTTATGATCTACTATAGCTGGCTTGGTATCAAATCTGTAACACAATATTCAGTGAGCATAGCAAAAATGAGGGGGAGGAAAAAACAGTATTCCATTTTGAATCACAATCCTTGTCTAAAGAGTATGCTTTTTCTTTACTTTTATTTTAAAAAGAAAAGTATCCTTCCCAAAGTACTTGATAAAAGTACACTTCTGAAAAGTGGTGCAGTACCAGATCCCACCAGCTGAGATGGACTAATGGATTAATCCTTGGCTGAGTTCTATTGTGGCCCATGTACCAACATTATATTTTTTCAAGTGAATTTCAGTAGAAATTCCAAATTCCTATATTGATAGACACAAGTGAACTGTAAAAATAAGTTTCTTCATATTGATTTCTTTGACTTGCAATACCAGAAGAAGCGATGTTCTACAAATATTGTACTAACAAGAAGCATGAGCATGCTTAGAGCAGAGATATGTATAAATTTTCAGATTTAAGCTCTAAATTTTGCCTTCTTTGAGTTTATTTAATCTTTGCAGTGGAATAATGAGTGAAGATGTCATAAATCTCTTTACTGCATCACTTGTAAGTCAGAAAATGTACTTATGTGATCTGAGAGTTAAAATTCCTTTTTTTCTTCTTTTTTAGAGAACAGCTGTCCAAGCCTAGGCAGTGTAATTTAATACAACACCACATATTTTGTCCTGGCCTATTAGCACAGATTTGTAATGGCTGTTTTGGAAAATATGCTATGAATTTATCTGAAGGTCTTCATTCCGGAATAGGTAATTCAACCTTACAAATCCTTGGCGCTTAACTTTCATCTTTTTAGAACAAAATACAGAGCCTGTGATTTGATGCCTTGAAGTCAGCAAAACAAAACGGTACTTTAACAGCAGCATTTACTTTGATCAGTTTTCAGCATTTGTGTCCTTGCCTTTCACGTAGTACAAATTGCTTTACCAGAGTAGCGGGGCAGGAGCCCATAGACTGTTTTTGTAGTTGGTTTCTGTGGTGATACTCAGCCTTCCACGAAACTGATCTCTGGGGACAGAAGCCTCTGCAGCTGCCTTAACCTTGCTGCTGCTGGAGACCTTAAAGGAACTGTGTGCAGTATGTGCAGACAGCAGTGACCAGCATGGGTCCCTACCGAGGCAGCTGGCTCAGCAGTGCCAGCACAGCTTTGATGGGCATTGGGCCTGTGAATGGAAAAATGCATTCTAGCAAATAGGACAGAGCCACTGGGGTTCACATGCCAGTTGTACTTAGATGCTTTTTAAAGAGGAATGTGTAGGTTTTGTCGTAAGATTTTCAGAATAGCTTTAGTCTATAATTTTCAGCTATGACCAAATTGTTGTAATCCTCACAAGCTAGTCATGTATTATTTGGAGGAGTGTGTGCCAAAGCGGGCCAGACGTGAGTCTGAAGAGGGGCTTCCTCTGACAAACAGCTGCTGAAGTTGAGCCTTGCTGGGAGGACCATTGCTGACACACATGCCCAGAAGGTCTGGCCTAGCTATTGATTGCACAATGAAAATGCTGGCTGTGCAACAGCTTTGTGATCAAATGAGCCCTTCACTTGGAGTCAGGAATGTGTTGGACCACATTGACTTATTTTCCTGTACTGTTGTGCTGCTGTCTGCTTGAGTAATATGCTGTCTCTTAAGTTTTTAAAATAATATGGTCAAAGCAACAGCAGCTGCTTTTTCACCTAAAAAGTGCCCAAGTCCATTTAATGATTCTGGTTTCATTTTCTTTTGGTATTGTTTGACCAAACTGGTCACAGAGCTGCCTGAGATGCAGAAGACTTTGACTAAAGTGGTATATTGTTGAGAAGTACTAAATGTGTGTATTTATAAGCTTCTTTGAAAATCTAGGAATGGATGGAGAATGTCCCTTTTTGGATCCCTGATTTTTTTTTTTTTAAAGCTTATATGGGAGTTCCAGAAAAAGATGAGGAATTTTACCACAGAGTTTAAAGAGTTCAGAGTTTCACACAGTGTCTTTGAAACACTCTTTACAGCACTGAACACACATCGGATTGGTTTCTGATTGAGTTTCTGGGCAAGGCTTCACATAAATATTTAGTAATATGGATTTTTCCAGCGAAAATTGAAAAACAAAGGGAAAATTTATAGTTATCTCTTGTGCTATTAATTAGAAACAATTTTTTTGGTCGTTTAAAGCAATCCAGTATCTTTCTATCAATTTGTGTTGGGTTTTGAAGGTGCTGTGAACTGTAGACATGTGAGAAAGGATGTGCCTTGAATAGCTCTTGAACTGAGATGAGACAGAAGGGCATCTAGGGAAAGGGGGATTGCTTGGGACTCAGCTAATATATGGTATAAATAGAACCACAGTGGGGGCACTGCAGCAGAAATGACATTTTGTTGAGATTTGCTGTAGAGAGACTAGGAATGAAGATCTTCCTCTGAAGTACTGTGGATGGGGGCAGCCATGCCAGAAATTAGCAAAGGGACAAATCAGTGAGAGCCCTGCTGTGGCAGCAGAAAGCTTAGTGAGGCAGAGCTAAGGAGGGGGCTGGTGTCGTGCTGGAGGTGCTGGTGCAGCTGAAGTGTTGAACTTGTGCCTGTCTCCATGTCATAACTTTTAACACCTTAGAGTTCTGTTAAGCCTTTCAGTTTCTGAAACAGGAGTGGGAAGAGGCCTTTGAGTGCCTCTGATGCATAGTCAAATCCAGGCTTTCACTTGGACTCTGCAGTTCAAACCACTCTCCCTCACATAAACACCTTTCTGAAGAGCTGTTCTGATCATGCCTACTGTACTTGGCCTGAAATTTCCATGTGATACCCACTGACTGTAGTTATGCAATGCAAAAACCCAAATGCTTGGCAACAGGGTTTTGGCATAAAGATCTTGAGTGCTGTTAACTCCCCAGCAGTTTGCTTGAAAAACTTTCCAAGAACAAGAAGAAAGTCTTTCATAATAGATACCAACAGTTGAAGTCCTATAGTTTTTCCCAAGGATCTGCACTTTTCAGGCAGAAATGTAGGAAAATTCCATTATGTGGTATAACTTATACAGTTTCAGCCAAAGGCATGGATAGATACATCACCACTTCTGCATACAGCTTAAACTTTGTTGATTATTCCCACGCATGTATAGAAATAATAATATATGTGTGTATTATATGCATCTTTAATTTTCAAAGCTAAGGGAATAGCAACTATTGAGTCTGATAGTAGATCCAGTTGCAAAGAGTCTGATTTTTTTCACTAAGGTAGTATGATTGCTCTGTGTGCTCTCGTGTGACTAAAACAACAGGAAGAAATCTTCTTGAAGTCTAAAACATCTGTCTTGTCTGATAGATGTTGGCTTTGAAAAATTTGTCTGAGATCAGTTGAAACAGAGGTACTTCTCCATTTCCTTATTACCCAAAGGACTTGGCCTAGCAAAGTTTTCAGAGCGTGTTATATGTGTTGTATCATTCCTGCTTTTAATGAATAACAGAGGTTTTAAATAGCAAAGACTTTTTCAAGTTTCTAATAAGAGTCATATCTTTTATGTTGACCTGACATTATGACAAAAACACAGCCAAGGTGCAAGCCTAAGCTGAGTGCTCTTGTTGGCCAGTGCAAGAAGATTGTTATTTTTTTTTATTCTTGGTTATTTAAGCAAACTATTTATAAGTAATTTCATCAATATCTAGGATCAAAGGAAATCAGTTATTATTGTGCATGGAAGGATATTGAATGTACCTTATGCCATTTGAAGCTGAAAAAGAATCAGAATAAAATTTGAACTCATATTTGCAAGATCAGAACTTCAAAAGATATAACTGGACTACTAAACTGAGATTACAGTATTTATTGTTTTCTAAGAAAACATAGGCTTAGAACAAGGTAATTATATTTAATAGTTTAAACAGCTTACTATTTATTACCAGTGATTACAGCTGAAAAGTCACGAGAAGTAATGAAAGCTTTTTAATTGTTGTGAATTTAATAGTGGCTCTAAACACCTTTTCCTTTTTACTTTCACCTCTCCATTTCTAGACAGAACAACAAAGCAGGAGTCGTGTAAAATGAATAATTTCTGGTTTATTTTCGGGTAACAGAACTACTTTGGCTCTATAGCTGATAGAGCAAAGCAGTTTCTGTAGCTAAGAATTTGTCTGTTTGGCATTTCAGGTCTCTGTCCTTCCATTAGAATTGAGAGCACTACCACCCTGCAGTTTGCTAAAGTGTGGTATTTATTCTTTAGAGGCAGAAAATGGAGAGAAATGTGGTTCTTGGTAGTCTGTGGTACTTAGTGTTTTCTTCATGAACTGTGTAAATGCCACCATGTGTTCTGCTGGAGAGGCCAGGTGGTGCCCGAGGTGGCTGCAGGGAGCAGAAGATGGCACTGCCTGGCCTTCCTGCAGGCAGGGCTGTCGCTGCCCAGCTGCTGGCCAGGAGAGGAGCTTGTTCTTTAAAGCAGCTTGGATTTAGTACGAATGTGGATTTACTCGGTTTTCCAACAAGTTTTAATCAAGCTTAACAAAGAGGAGGACAGGAATGTCCTTGGTGCTCCCTGTGAGGTATGTGTGAGGGGTTTGGTGTCTGTCACTGGGACTGGACACACGTTTGGTCAGTGGCATTTCAGAATCTGGTGCATTCTGCTTGTAAGCAACAGTTACCAGTTAGTGTGAGAGCACAACCAGCTGTTTGGTAGCTTTTTTGCAAGTTCTTAAGTAGTGAAAAAAAGGTCCTTCTGCTGTCCTCTGGGTGTCTCGGACCCAAGACCAGGGGCTGGCTTTGACTTTATAATGATGGTGAGCTTTTCAGGGTGAAATAAATAAAATAAAAAATAAAGGATTTAAAAAAAAAAAGAAAAGAAAAACCAACCAGCCAAACAAAAAAAAAAACCCCAAACAAAGCACAAAACCAAGACCTACCAAATGAAAAAACCTCCCAAGTTTCTATTTTGGAAAAAATTTTCCATAGTAATACGTACCTAGTTTTCAACTTGGTCTCTAGCTTTCATCTGCTTTGTTTACTGGATGAATGTCCATTTATTTTACTGGTAAACTAATGGTTGTTTGCCACTGTATAAGAATTAGGCAATGAACTATACGTAGTGGCTCTTCTCTACCTCAAATATCCTTTTAAATTCTGAAGCAGGATACAGAATTAATTCTGAATTATCTTTGTGCTCATTTCTGTTTGCCACCACTTAAACTGGTGGTTTTGTTCATGTTTACTTCCTCTGTACTTTTTTTAGAAAGAGCTATGATTGTCAGGGAACCTGCCTGTCGCCAGTATGGTGGGACATCAGCTTCCCTGCTCAATCTATGGTAGATCATCTCTCCATTGCACACCAAAGGTTTCTTCCTATAATCTGGATGAAGTATCAAGCTAAATCCTGATTGCTTAAACAGCTTATTAGGTGACCCAAAACCACTGTAATATCAATTGCAAGTCTGTATATGCTAAAAAATGACAAGCTGTTCTGTCATGTGTTTAGTTATGGTTTTGTCCAACACTGAACCCTTTCTAAAAGGGCAGTACTGAGGTACAAGGAGCTGGGCAGGATGAAATTCCAGCAGCTACAAACTGCTTGTTTCCAAGCCACCTGTAACAGGTTGCTTCACTTCCATGGTGTCCACTCCTCAGATCATTTATCCTGTGAATCTTTTTAGTCTCTGAACACAGGCATTTGCTTTCCCTAGTGTAAGTTAAAATTTCTTTTGGAATTCCTTCCATAAAGTAATGTAGTGCTTGCTTCTGGATTTGTTCCTCCTGGTTTTTGTTTGTTTAGTTTTATTTGTTTTGCAGGCTAGATTTATGCCCTTAAAATAATCAGCAGATGAGCTTTTATACTCTAAGCCAGCTTTGTAGACTACCATCTAGAAACCAGAAATCAGAGTTTGCTTTGCAATTCTTTTTATCTCCTTGTTCTCCAACTCTCAGCTTAGTGGTTTGACCTTTTGCATAAGCTATTTTTCATCAGCATTTGCCAAGGTTTTCTTTTTAGCAGTACTTTGCAAGCATAGAGCACAAATTTTAACTATTTCATATTTTATTTTCTTTGTGCTCCATTGACTAATTTTTGTGGAAGTAGATTAGTCTATAATCTTGAGTGAAGATGTCTGAATGCTAAAAGTCATAATATATGTATATAAAAGTTACCTTTGATTCATTGTTTCAAATTCCAGGAAGTATTCACATATTTCTGTGTTTTTCTGTAGGTCACATTACATTTGAATCCAATTTCATCAGTGCATATTCACCAGAAGCCTCTGGTGTTTCTTCTCAACTCTCCTTTGCCTTTGGTCTGGAAGCTAAAAACAGAAAGACTGGCACCTGGAATCCGAAGAGTTTTCTTTGTAAGTGTACACAGTCCTCTGGCCTGCTCTCTATCATAGCTAAATGTCACATAAGGCATGGAGTTAATGGCATTCATTTGGAAATTTTTCAAACTTAGATTAAAAAAAAAAGTTAAGAGGGAGTCAAGTTTCATTGTAGGGCTCTGGGGAACAGTTAGGTGGTAGGGCAAAGCAGTTTGGAAAAGTAGCCAATTACTTGTTATGTGAATTTAAGGAAAGGAAAGCAAAACTGCTTTTCAGAATCTGCACATCATATAGTTATTAATACTAACAGTCATTTGAGTTCAAAAAGCTGTGAGGTTATACCAGATTGCCAGTCCTGATTGGAAGTTTAACAGTACCATAAAGCAAAAAGCCTCACAGCAATTGGAAATATTAAGAGTGGATGCTAATTGTGTGGTCTGTGACCAAAACAAAAATTTGTATGTATTGAGCTCAACATGTCCACTTAGGGTTTCTGTCTCTATTGAAATGACCAAGCTAAGCCCAGAATGAAGTCATTTTTAGTTCTCAGAAAGACTGGAGCACTGCTTATAGTGCAAGATCCAAATATTACCTAGTATTTGTAAATCATGTCCTTACAGTTTGCCAGGACGTTCAAGTTTGCTATTTGTAGTGAAACAGACGAGTTGTTTGGATTAAATTTTTAATGTGTGACATCATGTCTAATCATGAGTCGTCTTTATGAAAGTTGCAGCTTTCACTATATTCAACTCTAATTGCAGAACTAAACTTGATTATTTTTAGCAGTATCCTTATAGGGCTTAATTCTTCTCCTCCAGCACAGCTGACAGTGGTAGGCAAGATTGCTTCTGCAGCACCCAGTGGGAACTTAGTTGTGTTACTGTGCCTCAGCAGGACAGGAAGATGCACAGTGGTGCAGCATTAGAACCCTGAGAAGGGACACTGCTCTCTCAGGTGACCTGCTGTGGTGGTGACATGGTTAAGTGCACCAAGAGTTATGTCATTTGCTGGACACTGCAAGCTTTCTGGAATTGTTTTTCTTTTCCCTGTCATTAAGGTATAAGAGTAGGAGTAGCCTTGATGTTTTGAACTTTGAAAGAGTCAGTCCTGTTTCCAGTACAGTGTATTACTGATTGGTGCAAAGAATATGGGCTTGTTTTTATTCTAAGGTATTCACAATCTTAGGGTTTCATTGGTGTCTTGGAGACTCATGACTGTTATCTTCTTGTTTACCATTCCTGTTATGTGTCCTTAAGGTAACCAGTACAGTTCATAACAGTTCTGGTCTGCTCAGAAAACGGCTGAGGAACAACATGGGGCAACAACAGTGGGACAAGTCCTCATTCCTCTCAGTGACAAAAGAAGCAGGATCTTTCATCAGATAATAAAGCCTTGGGCCTACTTTCAATTTGGTTTTGATCTCCTACAATGTATCATCACTCCCATTTCTGATCAACTAGATTTTGTTCAGCTGATTTTTGTTCTTCCTTTGCACCCAGAATTTTCCCTCTCCCCTTATCTTGCTCTGGGAGTGGAGAGATGGTCTGCTGAGACCCATCCATTTCTGCTCAGCTGATTGTGCTGGAGTTCAGATGGTGATCATGCTGAGCTTGCTTGTTTCATCTCAGAGGGGTTTCAGGAGCCTACATTAAGGCATAGGAACAATAGGAATGTGCCTAAGGCTCTGACTCCCAAAACTGTACCATTAGATAAGTGTTTGCTGCAGAAAACTGTTTCAGGTGCTTCTGGTTACAAACTCAGGCTTGAAGAGGTGAGTAGCAGCAGTAGTCATGATTCTTGCCAAACAAGACATTGCCTGACCTCAAGAACTGCCGCTGTAAACTTGGCCACTGATGCTGCAGAGAGGAGTGGACTATTTCTCAGGTGGGGCAGGAGTACCTGGTAGGTACTACAGATTTCCTGCTGTGTTGGGAGGACTCAAAGTAAATATCTCCTCTCAAAACTCTCTTAATCTCTGCTGGTCACAGTAAGGGCTGAATGTGCCTCGTGCCATCCTGCCAGCCTGCAGTGCTGGGATAATGCTGCTGCCCATGGGAGCTTGCCTTTTTGTTGCAAGGGACTGAACTGGCTCTCAGTGTTAACCCATCCCTAATCCATCTGAATAGCTCTCCATAATAATTTTGGATCTCCTTAAGTGTCCTCAAACAACAAGATTGCAGAATGCCAGGGTACTGATCCACCATTAACTCGCCCAGTTTAGTCTCGGTCATTCCTCTTACTCCTAAAGTTCACTTTGTTCTTTCCCCAGGGTGATATTTTTGCTGTAAATGTAAGCTAACTTCAGTCTTTTACAATGGATTCGGCAGCCTTCCCACTTTTCATGGCCCAGTTTCTCAGTAGCTAGGGCATCTCAGGATGATAAACCATGAGGTTATGGGCTGAACAAGTTTAAATGTGGTCATCATCTGTTGCTTTTCCACAATTCCACTCTGTTCACAAGGACAAATACATTGTTTTCACAAAAGCTTTCTGAAAAAACAGCACAGAAACATGTGGCACAGAAAACATAAAAAAATGTGGAGGAAGTCCTAACAGCACCTGTAGGAGAGTGCATTATGCCAAATAGAGATCAAGGGGCTCTAGTTTTGCATAGAGCTGTTTGCCTGTGTTGAGCTTTGCTAGTTTGCAACCCCTGCAACAGTGTCTGTCCTGGGAAAGGTTGTGCCTTTCCAGAATCAAGGGTTCTTGTTCTAGCTGAGCTGTGGGGCCAAAGGGACATACTGCTTCTGCCCTAGTTGCTGAGAGGTTCCCTGCCTCTGTGCCAGAGCCTTCAGTGAGTTCCAGACAACTGACCCTAGGACTGTAAATAGCAGCTCCAAGGGCTGCAGAGTGCAGAGCCGGCTTCCTTAGCCCTTGTTTAAAAATACTTAGCTCTGTGGCTCTGACTTGTTCAGTCTCCTTAAATGTATAGCCAAAACAGAAAATTGAGTATTTTGAACCATAAAATATTTCGAATTTGAAAAAACTTTTCTAGTGCCCATGAATTCTATGCTCAAAACAGAAATCCATGGCATGCATACCACAGGAGTGTCATAACTATTGTGTCTGTCTCTATGGAAGCCTCAGGCAAGATACTCGTTGACTTTCCAGCTTTTCCTTCAGACTTTCCAAACAATACCTTCATTCACAATTTTTTTAATATACTGTATGTAACGTATGAATTGCAATGACTCTCATTGATTGAAACCCAGTTAGAGCGGTTAGTGGTGTAAAAAAGTTTAAATGACAACTTCTGGGACTTGCTAGACCACACTGCTAGAGCCAGGTCAAAGTCTGTAGTGAAAGGATCATGTAACCATTAGTAGAGTCATAGCTCTTTATTTCTTTTTAATACTAGCTTTTTTTTTTTCCTTGTAAAGTATCATAATAAAGTTCTCAAACTGTTACAGGGACATGTGCTTTGAGTAAGTAAATAACTAAATAAAAAATAAAAATTAATTGTATTATAAGTTTCAGGTTTATTTCTAACAAAGGTATCTCCAGCATATGAGTAGAAGATGAATTGGAGCCCAAGTGCTGTTAGTAGCGTTGTACAGGTGTAGAAACCAAGGCACACTGAGCTTGAATGGTGATTGTACTGGAGAAGAGGCTAGAGTTAGGGCTGTGTGTTCTCAGTGTCCTCATTAGCAAAATGGTCTGTTTCCTTCATTCTGGGAATTTATTGTTTAAGTTTCCATTAAACCTGAGCTGCCCCAGGAAAGGATGTAAAGATTTAAAGTTTGTATCAGCACATAACCAATAGACTGGGAAAATGCAATACTACTGAGTTGGGCTGGAGTTTAACTTCTTATCACAGCATTCGAGCATGGATTTTTGCTTTTGGCCTGGTCCTCCATCAGTTAAGAAGCTTAAAATGAATGTGGGAAAAAATCCAGGCTTTGGGTGCATGGTTATAATATAGAAGGAAGCACAAATTACCTTCTTGGTAAACATTTTTTTGGTGTATACATGTGGTTTTGCACTTATTTTTATCATGTAATGCATGTAGTTTCACTCAGTGACTTGTCATGTGCTTTACCTTCATGGAAACAACTCATGGTTTCATTTTCACAAAATGTCTACTGGTGGCTAAGCCTCGCAGTGGAATAAATTATCATTCAAATTAAGAAGCATGGCCCAAACAAACCAAAGTTTGTGTTGGGTTAGCATCAGGATTTTTTTAATGTCATGTTTTGAAGAGTTTTTCCCAGAGTGGCACTGAGTGCAAGCACCGTGATTCTCACAGAGTGCCAGTACTTTGGAGGAAGCCATCATGACAGGGCATGGCTGCTAAGAGGAGTTGTCCTTCACTACTCTGTTGCCATTTTGCTTCTCAGGGTGCTTTCCCCATCTATAAATCAGAAAGTACACTACTGAGTAGTCTTAAGAAAAAATTTGGGCATCTTGATATAAACGTGACAAAAATTTTCTCTGTGTGCACGAGAAAGAAAACAATATATGGTGTCTGCCTAGTGTGTAACAATACATTTAGCATGGACAGGGTTATTTTCAGACTCTGCATGAGTTGCTGTATATTGATGGGTGAAGTAGGTGATGCTGTGAAATTATTGTGATTTTAGTAAAATGTCTTCATTGTGCTAAAAATGAATGTACCTTAGTATCATAGCATTTCAATCCAAAAATACCTGAAAGGGGTTAGTGCATGGACTGCCTGACCTAAGTAATTGTAAATCATCACTTCAGTTACTGATGCAGGTAGTCATATTAGTCTGACTATATATTTGTACAAAAATATATGTCACAAAAATACAACAATTTAGGAATTGGGCACTTTATGGTCAAGTGTTCGTGGGCTCATCTCTCTGAAAGAGTATCGCATGGGTGGGAAGCTCTGTTCACTTTAGCAAGGGGGATGCTTGGCATCTGTGCTACATTTTAATTTTTTTTCTTCTGCAGGGAATAAATTCCCTTCAAAATTGCATTATGAAGGGGAGTGGGAGAGGAAGCTGAAGGACATCTTCACTGGTGCTTAGACTGGTTAGATTGTGACAGATCACAGTTTTGTGTAGGGCTGGACAACTGCTGTAGAAACTGCTTTTGCCGGTGATCTTGGTGCAAGTCAGTATTGCAGAAAAACATTACCAGACCTCTTCCACCATGCCACTTTTAAGTTTTCATACAGCAAAATAGTTTCCTTCCTTCCCATCAAGTCGTCATTTCTCTCCTTCCCTAAAACTAGTTTATTGCGAACATGTCTTGGCAGAAAACCAGAAGTTTTATGAAACTGCACAGAAAGAGGGTTTTTATAGGTGCTACTCACCAAGTAACTTTTTTTTCTTTGGTAGCTTTTTCAATTGCTTTTATAGCCTAGGAATGTCTTTACTCAGCAATTGAAAGTAGTGAGAATTAAGTCAGTGAAGAAAGGTCCCAATCCTTTGTGATTTCCTGTTAGAAATCACTGTTAGAATAGATCCAAAACCTCCTTAAATATCTACATATGTGATTTTATATATTATTTAAGAAGTGATGCTTCAGCTTTTTCTCTTAGTTATTCAGGCAATTGAATGAGTAAGAGTTATGAATAAAAAAACCACATGCAAACAAATCACCTTATTTGCAAGAGCTAGGTGTGTTAAGGTAGTGAAATGGAGGAATCAAGAGTAGTAATGATAAATACAAAACCAGATCACTTGCTCTTTGTTAGAGATTTGAAAAGATAAAATAAAAGCTTTAAAGAAGACAAAGTGATAGACTGAAAAGTTTAATTATTAGTCAGTTCTGTATTTCTAAGAAGAAAAAAGCCATGTTCTTATTACTTTAGCCAATTGCTGGTTTATTCCTCTCACTTCATGAAAATATGGTTCACATATTTTGGGTCACTGCCACCAAACCACAGGCTGTTCTATGGTTTGCACTAGATTTGGATGACTGACAAAACTCACTGAAAAACAAGTGTTATTTGTTTTCCCGTGCCTAGTATTTAACGGGAAATCAGGAGGCTAAATTTCTAATCACTGGTTAAACAGACCCAGATGTGAACAGAGTGCTCTGCTAGGAGAAGAGTGAGGAAGGATAGGAAATGCATGACTAGTGATAAATTCAGTATAAATAGTGACCTTTCACTATTCAAAGTAAAAGCAGTAGATTTTCAGTGTTGTGTAACAGTGTGAAGAGGAATTTAAAAGGACGTTTACATTACTGTAGAATCCTGAGTTTCCCTTTTTTTATAAATCTTCGTCATTCTTCTACTCAGGAGCTGGAAATAATCCTGTCTTTGCCCTTTTCCACCTTAGTTCATATTCTCCCTTCCCCTCTCCACAACATTTCTTTGCCTTTTGAAAAAAATGTGAAAATTAACATTTTGTGTCTAATTAAAAGCAGTGTATAGTAAACAGTAACTCTTACTATGCTTTTCACAATGGTAAATTTCCCTGTATACTTTGTCTCCTGGCGTGATTCAACCCTGGCAAAATACTGCTTTTCTGAAGTCTATGTAAATGTGTTCCTCCCAGAAATATTAGGGGAACCTCAGGCTACATATGGTGGCGAATCTTATGTTGTTGGCAAAAGAGTGGAAGGATTTTGTCAGCAGTAGGAATGGCAGAAAAAGACAGGGGAGTAAATACATACTTGAAAAAAATGATGCATGTAAAAGGAGTTTAAGAGTACAATAACCCCAGTAAGGCATCTTTAAATATATGGGGGGGAGAGGGTTGAATTTTTTTTTCCATTCAAAGCTTGCTTCAGGAAGACTTTGCAGAAAAGAAGTGCTATTTCTGGCTTAGGAAGCAAGATATAGTACATGAAATGAATATGCAGAATATGGTAAAAAAATTCTTCTGTGTGATGTCCCAAAATAGGGAAATTTCATGATGTGTAGCTATCCTCTGCTTTCACTGTAATCACTTTGGTTTGGGCAGAAATATTTCAAGAATACCAACTTACCAGTAATTTTCACAGGAAACCAGGCAGGTCCTTGTGCCTTAGTTTCTTCTTTCATGGAACTTCAAAGGCCTGCATTTTTTTGGGAGCCTGGTTTGCTTAGAGTGTCACAGAGTTCATACTAGATGCCATGTGATTTAAGACATCTTTCAGAACTCAAACTTTATTGCATGGTGTTTGTTTCAGATTTGAGAGTGGGCAGTCTCTGAGGGTCATTGCTCCAACCAGAACGTATGTTAGGAGTGTGGATAGACCAGATCTGGATGATGCTGCCTCTTTTATCTCCTGCTGATCTTTCTCATTGCTGCCTCTGATTGATCCTAAGCATTCTTCCTTCTGGTCCCTCTAGGAGCCCAGACCCATCACTTTCAGAACCAAGACAGCTGGTAGTCAGGAAGATGTGTCAGAAGTTAATCCAGCCTGCAAGAGTGAGGAAACAAAGACTATTTGGGCGTTTAGTGGTTGAGGTGTATCCCCAAACCAATCTTGCAGGAGGCTGAAGGACCTGGAATGGGCAGCTGTGATACAGTCTTTCCTCTTCTGTATGGTCATAGCTCCTTCATTTCTCTGCTTACTTCAGTAAACAGGGCGCATAGCCAGTGGAAGTTTACAGAGGCAGGCAGTGGATTTTGGCACACTACTGGTGTTAGTGACATGGAGATAATAAATCACAACAGGTTGTCTTACTGAGTCACTGATTCCAGTGGAAACTATAGCTGCAGTTGCATAGATAGGCTCTAATTCTCCCCTCACTTGTTCCACTAAATTGCCTCTAACTTGAACCAGAATCCCTGGAAAACCTTCTGCTACCTTATTTTGCTCATATCGAACAAGTGTTATGTTGAGTCATAAAGATGTTGCTAAATTAATGTGAGATGAGTGGACAATTACCTGTGTGCAATTAATAAACTCCCGCTGAGCCTTAAACTTTGGGAACAGATTTCCCCCTTACACTGATTTTCTTCTTTGTTTCTTTATCATTCTAGTAACTGTTCCTTAGGGATTTTGAAAAATCCCTAATTTTCCACTTGATTTGACAGACATTCAGCTTTGATAGAAATCCCAGGATCTTTTTTCTAGATATATAAAGATGTGCAGGAGTCTGCTTTCTCATCTCGTAAGGTTCTGCTTTCTCATCTCGTAAGGTTCTGCTTTCATCCTGAGGAAACATTGAACAGCCTTAATCATGTAAGGATTTTTGGTATCTGCCAAACTGAGTATCTCCTAGGAAGTTGAACCAAAATCTAAAATGTAATTGAGATAATGTTTCTTAGGTGTACGTTTTCAAAAATGTGAGAACTGGAAGTGGAATTTTGTAATGACTGCATGTGGTCTTGAGAAGACTGAAATGAAAAATTTTGTCATTGCCTGAAGACCTCGCACCTCTGTGGCTGTAAGGACTATGCAAATTTGATAGATGATTCACAAACGGGGCATGTAATTTCAAAAGCAGCATGTTTCTTATTCACTTGTTAAAGAGAATTGTTCACTTGGTGAATAAAGTATGTTTTATATGGGTTTATGAACAATAAAAGATACATTTTTGAGTTTTGGAATACCCAACATTTCTCCATGCATGGCTTTATTTTTCCTTTGTAAGAGGATGAAATTACATCAAAGTATGATACCAAAAAACACTAGCTGACTCTGATCCCCATGTAGGCTACTCTGATAGTTGGTTCAAGTATTTTAATTTTATTCTGAGCAGATAGACTCCTCTCCTACATGTTCCACCCCAGGTCTGATACTGTACAGCTCAGCTAAAAATATAAAGGATGCTGTTTCTTTTCCTCCTACTATATTTGCTTCAGTCATAGCTTTAGTGGTGGATTAGGTGGTAGCCTGTGCTGGCAGACCCTCAGTGGGTAGTGGTGTAGCTGTTGCCGTGAGGGGAGGGATTGGTTCATGCTGTGTAGCTGTGGACACTTAACTTTGTATTCTGAGTCATGTTCCAGAGGTGCTTACCTCTCTCTCAAGGCTAAATTATGAACTTGCTTCCTACTTGGGAGTTCTGAATTATTACTATGTTAAATACTTAAAATGTTATAAAGCAAAGTAAATATCCCCCTGGATCAGATTCAAAGCAGGGGAAAAAAAGGCAATAAACGTTTAAAAGGAGAGAAGGAAATAGGTAAAATAAGAAACAGAATATGCTATTTTGTGTGTGCAGTATTCATGCTCACCACTGTATATATTTGAGATGGCTGAGAGTTGTTCCCTCTGGGGAACAGTAACTTATGTCATTTGGCATACTTCTGCCAGGTAACTGATGTCCTGAACTACCATGGTAGCCTTGCAAGGGCAGTTTTATTCAGACTGGAAACTTAAGGGATGTATGAAGGCTATTTCTGTTTTGTACCCCCAGCATGAGGGGTGTGTGTTTCCTTGCCTTGGTATGGTGCAGAGAAAATTTCAGCCCTATTTTCCCCAATGGTCAGCAGGGCAGTAATGTATGTAACCAAAACATGTTCCTAAATACATTTTGTTCTTTGATGGAATACTCAGTTTTCAGCAAATTTTCAATATATTATGCTTGATCCTCGTTTCCTCTGAGGAACAGCCCTTTGAACTGTGGCGCTTGCTGAGGTTAGTGGCCATGGCCAGTATCTTTTGGTCTTGCAAATGGATTTTCCATGTCCAGCTTCTTCATTTAGCCTCAGAAAAGTGGCAGGACATGTAGGTTTACTCAGCAACAGAGGATGTTTCCAGAGCTTTTCATATCCTCACAACAACTGGAAGAAATAGAGTTGTGGCACTCCTTCCACTCTGCAACCTCAGAAAGTAGCCACTAAAGGAGTTGAAGGGAGGAGATAAGTGTCTGTGGCAGCAGTCTCTTAATCACTCAGTCAGTGCATAATTAGTGCTCAGATAAAAATCGGTTAATTCCCAAATATTTAAAGATTATTTTACCTTAATGCTTTGCATTATCCTAAGCATATTAGATTTGCTTTTGATTTGTTCTGAAGAGTAAGTAGTTAATGTTCAAGGCAGGTGTTGAAACAGTGATGGTTGCCTTTTTTGGAAGGGTCTGTTGAATTCTTTCCAGAACAAATAACATGCTTGGCTCACTTAACCTTGCCTTAGGTCTGTATAGTAAAAATCCCAACATTGGCAAGCACAGCAGAACTCTGCAGTCCTTTCTAAAACTTGGGTAGTGGAACCAGGATTTCAAATAGACTTTAGTATGTGATTGAAAAAATAAATATGATAAGCTTCATGTTTATTTAAAGATGTTTACTGTATGATCACTTAAGTGAGGATGCTAGTGCCAGACTTTTTAGTTGCTCTGCTTTCTGTCTGTAGGTTCCTCCCTTGAGGAACTTGATAACTTTGATAGGATCTGTCCCTCAGGAAGACATTTGTCATGTTGCAGGATGATGAAAAAGGTTTTCAAGTCTTAATTAGTAATAAATGAAAAACCAAGTGTATTTTGAGGAAAACAGCTGTTGTGTTAGCTGCTGTGTATTTTTTATTTAACTATCTCAGATGAAAAATACAGGAAAAAATGCAAGGTAATCCATTTCTTTGGTTGTTATTTAGAAGGAATATTATTTTCTCTCATGCTGTCCTCAAATGTTTAAAAAGACACACTGATGCTGCTTTCCCCTGATGCTGACCATAAAAAACCAGGAAACAACGTGTAAATATAAACCAGCTACTGTACTTACTGGATAAACTTTGTCTCGGAGGGTGGAATGCCTTCATCTATTCAATGTTCCTGCAAAATAATCACTGATTAAGTCCTTAAGTCCTGTGAATTTCATACATGGGAGATTTTTCTAGTTAGGCCAAAGCTCTATGAAAATGTCCCACGTGTCTCTGATATAAAAGTATGCAATCTGGCATGACCTGACATGTGTTGTGTCAGTGTCATGCTCTAAGACTGTACACTTGGAATTTGCTCAAAATTTGATGTGTTAGTAGCATCATAGAGATACTTCATGAAATCAGTCTGTATCACCCTGAAGTAGTGCTGGCAACAATAGCTTCAGGGAAGGTAGTAGTTTGTTGTTATTAGTTAATTTCTGTAATTGGAACCTGGCTTCAGATAATATGTGTAAAAAAATTAGGTTGAGAGATACTTATGTGTAAATAATGCTCTGGATAGAAATTGTTATGATATGTTTTTATGATTTGTTTTTCCCCCTCTTCGAGTTATCAGTAGTTTTGGCTTCTCAGTTGGGTAAAAAATATATTGTTCCACCAAAGAAGTCTGAGTTAGTAGAAAGATGTTAAAAGGGAAGGGGGAGGAGAACAACAGGGTGACTCAGACTTCTTCCTGGGGTGCTTAGAGGACAACAGCAGAAGATGAAATGGTGGTACTTTCATGAAACCTTGCCTGCTGCAGTGGTCTGGAAGTAGAGGCTCTGTGTTGTATCTGAGCACAGTGCAGGGAGTATGTCAGCCCTGAAAGCTTGTTCATCTTGCTGTGCTTCCATTCAAGTTCATATTCTTCTTGACTTGCTATTTAGATCTTAGGGAAAGTGTTCATTGAGGGACCAGCCTGGGTAGGGCCTGCAGGCCCCAGTCCTTGAGCACCTTGAGGGAAGCGACAGTGAAGTGTATGGATGGGCTGGGCAAATGAAGGAATGCTGCTCTTTCACCACTTCCTGTAGGGACCTCTTGAGAGCTGGCAGATGTCCTGGAAGTGTTGCCTACATCCATCTGCAGGGACAGGCGAGTCAAAAGATTGCTGTTGGGATGATGTTGCATTGTAGTAAATCTGGAATTTCTTGTTTATCTCTCAAGACCATCACAGTCTGAAGCAGGTCACAATCTGAAAGAGTCTGACCCTCTACCACCTTCTGTTTTTGAATGATGCTACTGCCACTCCAGTGAAGTTGTATTTGAACATCTTTGGCTTTCTGGCAGAACCTGTTACACTTCTATGTGCTGTTTTTCCATTTTCACTATTTTAAATAACATTTTAGTCTTTCCATTCAAGACCTCAGTTAATGTACCTATTTTTAAGAATTTTTCCGAAGATTTCTATAACTCATCTGCTTTATTTATTAAACCAAAATATTTCCTCACTTCCTGTAAATAAAGCAACAGTAAATACTGTCCTTTTCTCTTAACCTTTCTCTTTCCTTACATTCTGTTTCTGGGCTGGCCTCTATATGCCACTGAGCTTGGACTCATGTTCTTGCTGATTTGGGATTTACTTCAGTAGTTCCCAGTTTTATTTAGCTTCACATTCTTATCTGCCTTCATTTCTTCAGACCATCCTCTTCTTATTCTCTCCCTCCCTTTGCCCCTGGAGTTTATCTCCCCTTGCAGCACTGTGGTTCCACTTCTGCAGTACAATTTTGGAGAGTGGCTCAGAGCCTTCTGTTATTCAGCTGCCCTGCACACCTCACCTGGGCACTTCATTTTTTAAAAAAACGTCTCTGAAAAAGGAATTATTATGCAGATGTTAAAACATGTGACATTTGGGTGATTTTGGAAATAAGCCGTAACCATATTCAGTCACTGCATTTGGGTGTGATAGATTGCTTAAACATGCTACATGTCTGCGTGGATAAATGTACCACATTAAAATATGTTTCTATTCCCATCAGGTGTCTTTAGGTTCCGTTGTTCAGTTTGAGAAGGGAAACTTCTCCTTGTCAGCAGAAACGGAAGAAAAGTTTTTTCCTGAGAAAAATGAACATCTGCTACAGTGGGCCCAGAAGGAATATGGAGCAGTAACATCTTTCACTGAACTTAAAATATCAAGAAACATCTATATTAAAGTAGGAGAAGGTAAAAAACAACTGAATTGATAGACACTTTCAGATACTGAGAATGTGTTGCTTATATTTCACTTAATTTTTAAACATGCTTCTCATTTTCAAAGAGATATGATATGAAAGGGGAAGGCAGAGAAATAAGAGCAAGCTTAAAGACCAGACCTTGGATTTAGGCAACCTCTCATGGATTCTGATGCCATAACGTTATGCTCGTAAATGTGGATGCAATTGCTCAGAATCTTATGAGAGTCAAACTTTGCCTTTTTAAACAGAATCAACTACTCATGGTGATTCTTTGGGTGCATTCATCTGAAGAACTGAAGTGGAGACCTTGAAGTAGGGGGAAATATCTAGAAAGACCTGAGTTACATTTATTTTTTTTCTGTATTTGTTTGTATAAGGACCCAGGCTTCTTTGGGCAAAGAATTATTGCTTTCCTCACCAAACTAAGTTACCTCAGTCTGTTGTTACGTGTTGTCATCTCACGGAGAAATATTTCTTGTCCCTGGGAGCCACATGCCAGATTCTTCAGGTGGCCTAGTGCAGGTGGGGGGAGGACTCCAGCTCCTCGGGGACTTCACAGGCCCGTATTGGGGTGGGGTTCATGCTGCAGCTCCATAGCTGAGCAGTGTTGGCACAACATAGCTTTGTGATCCTCTGCAGGAATATCTCTCCAGAAACTCTCAAACAGCTGAACTAGCTGGTTACAAAAAAGAAAAAAACAACCAAAAGCCTTCTGTGGAGAAAACATTCTTTCCTAACCACATGTATCTGATCATTTGATTTCCTGACATATGAGGCTTGCCCCCCAAAATCAGAACATGCCTGAGTTAGTTTTATCCAAATCCTGCCGAATTTGTAGAGGATTCCCCTGTGTGGTTTTTTTTTTCTTTTTGTTCTTCTTGGCACCGGTCTTGGATTCTAATGCCAGAAAATAATTCAGAAATATATTTATTAGCTTATTAAAGTGCTCTTGAAACATTTGCATGGGAGTAGTGGTCTCTGCATTGTGGAGACAAATATGTAATTAGGTACGTTGAAAAAAACAGATAAAATTTTGTTTGTTGATTTGCATGTCTCCAGTCAAACCAGGAGGCTAAAGAGAGAAGAGTTTTGCATCACCTTTAGAATGCACTAAAACACAATTTAATTAGGAGTAAGTACACAAAATGGAACTTGGCAGGCAACCAAAATAGACAGTTTCTGAGAAGGCTCCTACAAACTAGCTCAGCTGTAACCGTATTTGACTTTGATTTAAATTCTTGGCAGAAGAATGAATATGCATGTATGTGTGGGGGTTATGCATGTGTTCAGGGGTGGGGACAGGGTCAGTTCTTGAACTGCAGCAGTCGTGTGAGGAGTTCTGTGCAAACCACGTGGGATGTGGTTCTGGTCTGCTTCTCTGCAGAGTGAACAATAGAATCCCTGGATTTCACAAACCACAGCATACAGTGATGTACAGTTTAGGCTTTTCTTACAAATCTTACACTCATGCAATTTAGTAAGGTACCCTCAGCTGACAGTCTGTGAACCACTGCTAGTATTGTTCATTATCTATAGGTGGTCATACAAAGCAGTTCCTTGCTATGTGACTGACATAGAATTTAATGGCTGTATCCATATAATTGTCTACATTTCAGCTTCACTCAAGTTAGACAAATCTGAAACTGGAAGATGGAACATTTTCGAACTGTAGCCTGTAGCAAACTAAGATCTGAAGAAGGCTGATCTTTCATAGAATAAAGCTGCTTCTGATGCCATGGGTCTCTGAAGTCACTTTTGAAACTACAAATGAAAGGCAGCTGAAAGCACTAATAAACTGGATCAGGGCCAAGTGCATCTGAATCCTGTTGATTTTAAAGAGTGGCTGATCAAATACTTCAAGGATGGTGATCACAGCAAGAATTTTAAGGGGCCAGAATGGGGGTGTGGAAGAAGGGGGCATAAGAAGTGGGGTTCTTGTTCTTGCCTTGGTTTGTGTAATGAAGGAAATGGCAGAGTGACTGCTGTGATAATCACTGTCAGATTCTAGAAAGCAGGACTACTCATGGCAAAAATGGTCTTGGTACTTTTCAGCAGAAGTCAGTTTAATTCCTCATGGTTCAGTAAGACATGATTGAACAAGTCAGGAAGTCCTATCAGTTTGCTAAATGTTACCTAATGCATCCAGTATCACCAGTAAATCCAGGGCGAATGTGCTAGCCTGGAGGGACCCTAATTTCGACACATTTCCTAGCTAAATAATAAACAAAAAAAATAGCTTTAACAGTAGCTAAACTGGAAAATGTACAGTCTATTTACAGACAGTAACACTGTGCTTCTGTCCTGGCAGAAGCTGAAGCATCAGTCCTGACTCTGAATTTATAGCCAGTGCACACCAGTGCGCCGTGCTTGCTTGGTTTAACACTTGCACGTGGTCACATTGTGTCTGGTTTAGCTGGGTGTCCTGCTGCGGCATGAGCGCTGCTTAGAGTTTGCATCCTCCCTTCTGAGACCCCTGTAGGCCCTTCCCTGATCCCATTTCTATCCTGCCATTAAATTCCGGCCAAGGTTCTGATCTCTGCTTTGCTAAGGGCTAGCAAACTGCGAAACACACAAGAATAAGCCCTACCATCAGAGTGCCCAAGGAAAATTCCAAACACCTTGCTTATGCCCAGCTTAGATTTTGAAAGGCAAGCTCTGCTTGGATTTTATTGCTGAATCCAGCTGCTGCTGCCCAGGGTGCCTGTGTTGGAGAGTGACACTTGATTAACAGTGCTCATTTGCACAAAAACCTCCTCAGGATGATGTTAAGCTTGGATATTCAACTGTTAGCCAAGAACCTGTGGATGACACCTAATTTGTGCAGAATAGAGCAGGCAGTGTCTGTCCTCATCAGTAAAATAAAAGTGCTGCACACAGAAACTACAGATCCTGGTGTGCAGTCCTCCCTCTCCATGCAGGCAGCCTGGCACTCACCAGAGGAGGAGGAGGTGGCTGCTGGCCACTGCTCACAGCTCCGCTGCTTTCTGGCCAGCAGGGCCCCTCGGCACCCCGGCCTGCTGCCCAGAGACCCTCTGCTGAGGGTGTTGCCTGCAAACCTCACGTCTGATTCCATACTAGGAGTCTGGGGAGATTAGAGAGGCACAGAATCCATAAACTGACTGTTTGTTGGCTGGTTTGGTAATGTTTTTAATTGATTGCAGACACCTGCAGTCCCTTTCTGAAATAAGTAGACAGCCCTGAAATGGACAAAGATGATGTGTAGTGAGCAAATACAGATGAAATGGATCTCCTTTTCTTTTCTGCTCCAGCCCGATTTTGGTAACTGTTGTGGATGAGAGTGAATACATTCTGTTGTCAGTGTCAAGTGGCCTGTGATAGAGTTAAAATTTGCTGCAGAGGAAAAGCGTGCCATTGAGTGGAGGCCCAGGCTAGGGAGTCTCCGTGCTTCTGGCGGCAAGAGCAGCACTTCTGGAGAGCTCCAGAGATGCCTAATGGAAGTGCCAGGAGCAAGAACTGAGTTCTTTACAATGGCAAATGATAGCACGTGTGGTAATTACCCACAAAATACTCCAGAACTGTTATTTTATGGCCAGAATCATGTTGTACAGCAGTTAAGAAGCAAATACCTAGTGTCTGTGTGTGTGTGTGTGTATATATATTTAAAAATTCAAGCTCAGCATAGACCATTTGGGATCATTTTCCATTCTGTGCTGTTGTGGGAGGAGCTGGCAGAACTGCAGCTGCATTCAAGGCTAATCTGGCAGGGCACATACCAGATGTTAGAGAAGTGATTTGCTTGGGCAGTATGAATAGTTACAGCCTTATACAGCTTTAGTAGCTTCTAGAGGGGACGCAGCAGGGTTAATATTCAAAGGCTGCTTTGTATAAGACCAGGAGAAGAAACTCTCCTGATTGTTTCTGCAGAGACCAGGGTCACAGGAATCTCTGGTCTTCCTGCAAAGTTGGGTAGCACACATCAATGCACTTCAGGGGTGACATTTCAGTTCTTATTTAGAGAGTGCATGGCTTCAGCACAGCTCGTAAGGATTTGTTCACATTTTTGTGCTCACAGTGCATGCTAGTTGATCTATTTTCCTTTTGGTTTTTGGTTTTTTTTGGTTTTTTTTTTTTTGGTTTTTTGTATCTTGCTACTGACTTTAATAGGAAAATTCTTCCTTGTAAAGCAATGGTCAGACCCAGCCACGTGGAATTGTATTCTTACAGGACTTCATGTGTTTGAACATGGTACTTAGTCCTTCTATGTATTATGACAATTCATATGTCAAGCTATCTCAGAAATGCAAAGTGCTCCTGATTTTCAGTGGAAATACTGTTTCTTGGGGTACAGTAATGTAATCTGTGCATGAGAATTTCATATGAAGTGAGTATTTTTTATAGTTTGCATTTTGAACTAGTGGCTCTTCATCCAAAGGCTGGCTGGGCACTGAAACAGGCTCCCCAGGGTAGTGGTCACAGCACCAGCCTGACAGAGTTCAAGAAGCCTTTGGACAATGCTCTCAGGCACAGGGTGGTGTGACTCTTGGGGATGGTCCTGTGCAGGGCCAGGAGTTGGACTCGATCCTTGTGGGTCTCTCCAACTCAACTTGTTCTGTGATTCTGTAATGCTCCTGTTCAGCTTTTCAGTTAAAACCAAAAGAGAGATTGAAGAGCTATGCTAGAATTTCATCATTTCAGCTATGCATATTGTGATCAGACTTTCTTAATATCATTAACTGATTCCATAGATTTCTTGATGTTTTTAATTTTACATGTGCAAGAGAAATGCAGTATTTGTTGTTTTCTAGACAATACTGACTCTGACTATACAATAGATAGGAAATATCTTGAGTAAGGAAATGGAAAGTACTTCCTGTAGTATTTAAAAAACTGTAATTTTATAATAATGAGAATAAAACATTTTCCTCAGGGAGAAGGAGTTGATTCCAAATGTTACCTCTGAGTAAATTGCAATAGAAAGAAATCTCTTGCAAAGATGCAAGGAACAAATTAAATGTATTTTATTAATTTTGAAAAGTTTTCAAGTATTTTTTCCTTCAGAATTGTTTTCAAATTTCTCTTTGCAGGGATTTTTTTTCAGTTAGTGTTTAAATCCATAAATAGTAACTGTTCAGTTTAGAAGTATATATTTTATATTTCAAAGCTGATGTATTGGTGCAACAGTAATCACCCTTTCAATATGATAATTTGTCATATGTGCTCATAATAAATGGTAGATACACCTTTCAGCAATGTAGTGCACACTGAAGTTGATGTGGTACATGCATACATCTAAGCTGACATCTATGTTTAAAGGTCCATATGATTTCTTTCTTTTTATCCCTCTAGATCAAGTTTTTCCTCCCTCATGCAACATAAAAAAGAATTTTCTCTCTTTAAATTACCTTGCGGGATACCTACAACCAAAACCAGCAGAGGGGTGCCTTATGTCTAACTTAGTCCAAGAAAGAGAAGTTCATATCATTGAACTAAGCACTCCAAATTCCAATCCTAACAGGTAAAGTATCATCTAAATAGACTAACACTGTTTGTAATAATAGCTAAAAACTTTACTTGTCTAATAAAAACCAACTGAAAGTAGCCATTTCATCCTTAAAGAAAAGCTTGGGCTTTAGTACTTTGCCTTAAATAGAAATTGGTTCTTCAGTATGTAAAGACTTTGAATTCTGCTTCGTAATCACAGGATTTTTCTGGACAAGACTGCAAAGCACAGCTTTTATGGACTGTATACTTCTTCCCTTCTTGCTCAGTCAATGACATTTTTCCAAGGATAAGGTGAATAAGGGAATATCAGTAAGGGCCGTATCTGACAGAGAGGTTTTAAGGTTAGACCATTGTATGAAGAGGTGAGCCAGAGGCTGAAAGTGATCTTGACCTGTCAGAGGTAGGGATGACTGGCAGCAATGTCTAGGACAGTGGCTCCCAAACAGTGTCCAGAGGCTGCAAGTGATCTGTGGTCTGTGGTAAGTGTTCCACAGTTGCTCTGAAGATTCACAACAGTATTTTCTCTCAAATTTCCAGCTGAATTTAAGGGATAGTTTGATACTTACGAGAAGTGTTAGGGGTTAAGTTGTTAAGTGATGCACTGACCTTTTAACTACTGGTTAGGAAAAGTAACTCTCTGTACACATTATGAGGATTTTCTAAATTGTCAAAGGCACCTTTGGGAGGTAAGACATTTAAAATACTCATCCTTTGCTGGTCTTTCCTAGATCTTAGAGGGAGAACATGAGTGGGGTTTGCTTCAGATAGTCATACTTGGAAAACCTCTTCCTAAGTGCCAAGTATGATTGCTAGAACAGAAATTCACTATGAAACTTAGATGGTTACAGTTTCATCAGAGATAAGGTAGAATTAAAATCTTGTCTGCTTACTGCGTTCATTGAATATCTGGCATTGTCTGGTTCTGCTCTTCATGCAGCTGCACATGAGTGCATCCTATCCCTAATGAGAAAATCACTCAGAGAGATGGAGGTGGGAGGAGGAGTTTTTGTGAAAAGGATAACTCTCACTGCAAGATGTTGAAGCCAGAGCCTTATAATTTTCTTGCATAGTAACCTGGAGAGAGTAAGAAAGTGTTGAGGTGTAGTGGAAGTAGAGTAGGTAACCCCAAATGATGATGCAGCCCCGTCCTAAACAGAGCTAATGTTAAGCATCATTCCAAGTCCCTTGTAGTGCTACACACTGACAGCCCTGGTTCCAGACTTTTGGCTTTAGATGATAGTACAATAGGAATTTGGCTTTGAGATGATAACAATGCAAAAAGTTTAAATATTTTCCTATTAAAAGGTAAAAAAATAAAAAGGTAATAAATTACTTTGTTGTTAGTTTTATGTGTTATCCACAGCTATCTTTGCAAAGTTTAAATCCCCAAAGAAACATACAGAAGCTGAACTGGGCATGTGTAAAACTGCAGAAGATGGATCAGAGGTCCCAAGATAGACTAAGTCTCAGTGTAGAATATTAGTTGGAACCTGTTACTTGGGGATGAGCACGTTCTTGTAATGTATGGCCCCATAAGATGGTCTGGAAGTATAGGTTTTTCTGTTGAATTGGTATTTTGCATGATGAGATGTTATTGATGGGTAATAACCCATTTACTCTACTTATTTTACTATGACCTTGAAAATCTGGATAATTTTCATCTATTTTCCAGCAAGCAGTAGGCTGGACATCTGGGGATTTTTCTTTTTAAAGTGTATATCCAGAAGTAGTGGAAACTGAATACACTGCTTAATTCCTCAAAGCACACAGGATCTTAGGCAAAGTCATTCCACAATTCAACTGTTTAGTCAGAGACACCCCCCAGTATAGTACTTGTGGTTTGAGTTGGGTTTTTTATGCGTGTGTGTTAACCTGCGTGTCTTCTTTACTTTTTTTGAGGTATTATTTTAAGTTTTAATACAGTTATAGCCAGAGGAAACTGAAACAGTTGTATTTAGGCACTGTCACAGTGAAATAAGAAAATTATGTTTACTTTAGAAAGCAACCTACTAGTCATATAACTTAGCTGCACTAAATAATAGATGAATTGGGTAGCACACTTCTTGTAAATAAGAGACAGAAATATTTTTTTTTCTAAAAAGTATTTGTTTCTATTGTTATGCAAAATCACTTAAGAGTATGTGGAATAACAATCTGTTTTGCACATGTTGTGTTGCCTGGGATAATATCCAGCATTTTAATCAGCTGGCCAGACAGTGGAAACATGATGGATTGGAAGAAGTTTGATAGCTGAAAATTTCTGGCATTCTGTTCTAACTTTCTATTTTCCACATACAGTGCTCTCCAGGTGGATATAATCGTTGACATTAAACCATCTCAACCAGGCACCAGACTTGTCAGAGATGTCGTACTTATCCTCAAGTGTAGAAAGTCTGTCAATTGGGTTATCAAGTCTCATGATGTCCAGGGAAAGCTGGAAGTGATTGTAAGTTAAGGCACCTTTATTTTTTGAGACCTATCATAATGCAACAGTATAGAATCCATTTAAATGTGATGTAGTGCTAGATCATGTTGATTTCTGAATGTTTTCTCTTAGCTGCTTCTTCTTAATATGCTCCAGGCATTTTAAACTTTTTATCCGCATTAACTTTTAATATATGGGCTATAAAACTGACCAACAGCTTCTAGAAGCCAGGTGGTTAGAGCAAGGATTTAGTCTGTGTCTTTTTGACTTCTGTTGAAGCACCCTAAACACAGAGTTGGATGTTCATCTCTCTTTTTGCTGTTACTTTGGTGAATGGATCAACAGGTTAATGTAAGAAGTTGGAATGATGCCTTAAAGAGCAGAATAGATAATACTAGATATGGAGCACACACCCACATCCCTTTAGAAGTGGAAGCTCTCTTATTTCTGCTTGTGGGTGTAGTAGTATCTATCTCTCTTCCCTATACCTGTACTTCTGTCTCCAGTAAGTGTTTGGTCAAATTGACCTCATCTCTCCTCAGACAGCAGAAAATATTTTTAAAAATATTTTGAAATATTATTTTTTTAAAGTTAAAACCAGGCTCCGTAAACATCTAAAATTACTGGAGATGCTGATTCCTGTTGATTTTTGTTACAGGCTTTGTGGCTTAACACCATTTCTACTAAGAAAATGTGTCTTCCCTTTCTCTGAAATAAATAAATATAATTGAACTGATCTTGCAGCCTATAAATTTGTGGCCTATTTCTGTCCTAAGTGATCAGTTAAGAGCACATTGTACAGCTGAGCTGAGTGTTTGCTCAGGACCACCCAGTAGCCTCAAGATTAGCAGTTTTGCAGCAAATCAGTTACATTTTCAAACTCCAGCTCTTGGTATTTATAGGAATTTTACTTTGAATAGTTGCTTTCTGCTTATAATCTGTGCAGAGGAAATTCTGGCAGAATGCTAAGGCTAATTGATCTAAATCTCCTAAGAAAATAGATTGGTAAGCAGGATTTCATAGTAACTTTTGAGAGTGAAGGGAAATAAAAGAAAGCTAATTTTGGTGTTGCTCAGCAAATTGAATGGAAAAATTATCTAGGGTGGATGATAAAGTTCACCCTTGATCCCTGATACATATTTATCTTACAGACAGGAAAGTATGTTCTGGTTATTTTGTAGGTCCAAAATAGTCAGTCCTTAAAGAGAGAGATCAAGTTTGTTTGCTGGGAATTACCACTCTTGTAAGCAGAAGGGTGAAAAACCATGCTTGACTTCAAAGTTTCATTCTGGGTTGTTACATAAAATTCACCACTGTGTATTTGAGCATATATGGATCTACTTTCACAGGATAGAGAATTGTGCTTTAGCTCACACCATGCTAGGAGATAGCTCAAGTAGTGTATTTCATGTCCATGAAGCTATCACTTTAGGGATGAGCAATTTTCATAAGACGATTTCTACAGGCTTTTAAAATTTCTAAAATGCTGCACTTGAATATCAAAAAGCAAGACTGCTTTGAAAACTTTATTTCTAATAAAGTTGTTCTTTATTAATTATTGAAAATATAAGTAAAAAGTATAACTAAAAATAGTTTCTGTGGCAGAAGGTAACATTTTATTTAGAATAACAAAAAGAGAAAGTAACACATTAAATTATACAGAAATGTCAATATTTAAAGGACTTTGTATTCATCTTAGGATTTGTAACTATTTACTACTTCATTGATATAGATGCTTTGTTTTCCAAATATATGTTCATCTTCCTTTATTTAGAGGGGGTGAGGAAGGAAACTAAACTCCTTCATGTCATTAAAAAGCCTGCATATCCAGCATTTAGGATCTCTTCATATCTTTATTAAGCTGAATGCCCTTCCAAGCCCAAATTTAGACAATGCATAAAAACATTACTAAGCAATTAGGTAATGTTTCACAATGTTCTTTTTATTAGTTGAAGCAGTTCCATGCGCTTTAATTTTCCTAACTTCTTGCCCTCACTACAAATTAGAGTGTTCTTGAGGGGATTGGCAAGCTGAGAGGGAAATGCTAGTGCTTAGCTGCTTCAACCCAGGATTGTGAGTTATTGAGGTCTAAGTTCACAGAAAAAAATGTAAAAGATGTTTTAGGTCATATAGCTCATCTCCCAGCTTGCGGTGTTTTTTGAAACTCTGAAAGATGATGGACACAAACCCAAGTAAAATGGGAGTACTTTAGGTAAATTAATTTCACATAATGTATGTGCAGTGCTTTCTTCCCAGGCTGTATTTAACTCCTGTGTTGAGTCCTTGCATGCAGTTCTTGTGTGGTTCTGTGCTTGTACACTGCTGTTCATATTGCTTCCTGTGCAGCTGGTGTCTCTCTGCAAAGCTGGGAACTGTGCGGTGAAGTTCCAGAAAGAAAATAGATTTATTGAGGGGCAAGGAGTGAGAGAGGTGCAATGCACACCACGAACCTTGTTTCAGAAGCTTGGAGGGACAGTTGTTTACCTGAGAACAACTGCCCACCACTTCCTGAAATGGTGGCTATTCCGTGTGGGTTGATGGGGGCTCAGATTGCCTGGTTTCAATCACTGTGTGAAAGTGTGGGCAGGGCAGGCAAGTGAAGGAAGGTCTATTCCTGCAAACCCTCGTTCTTGCTTTTGTTTCAGTGAGGCGATGCAAGACTGAATATTTACAGGCTCAGTGTGGAGTGGTGTAAACAAGCCCTTGAAATGCTCGGGTGCCAGCTAGGACAGTAAAGTTTTGAGATAATATTTGTTCAGCTGCCTCCTCATGACAGATAAGTAATGAGAAGCAGCAAAGTTGGGGTAGCATAAAAACTCCTACCAGTCAAAGCTGTGTGGTAATATGAAAATACGCGATCAGTCGTGTCCAGATTTGCACGTGTTGAAGATCAAAGATTAGTTGATCCCAAAGAGTAGTAAGGCACTCAGATTAGGATACCTATTATTCCATTTTTGTTTCTTACCTTCAGCGGCCTTTGCTGAGCATTGATAACTGGTAACAGTATCCTTAAAGCAGGCACTCTGTACTTAAAGTTATCTTAAACTTCAGTTGTGAAGCTCCAAGTGTTTAAAGGCTGCAGAACTGGCTCTTTAGGAAGAAATGAGGGAGGGAGCTAAAGGTACACTATGCCATTCCATCAGGACTCTCTACATGCTTTGTTCACTTCTTTGTTCAAAAACTCATTCTGATGTCAGGTAGAGAAGTGCAGCTGAGCTCTCTGACCTGTGTAGCATGTCCATGTGAGCACTGTCTAAGAGAGATCTCTCTAGTCAATCTTCTGGTGTTCTAGAGTGAAAGACATTTAGGATTTGTTCACATTGAGGAAAAATCAGTGGGGATGAAAAGAAGATGCAGCCTATGTGATGGAGATGGTAATCAAGCATGGGAATGAAAGTGTTTGTGGAACATTGCATGGTATCAGCTGCATTAGAAAGTGCATTTCAATCACATTGCAGAAATGGTTGAAAAGTGGGTCATTGTGCCTTTCCTGCAGCATCTATATTCAGCTTGTGCTGTAGCCATTGATGTGATTGTTATAGTGATAATAGTAGTGTTGTGACTGTAAGAACAAATATATATGTATTTAGCGTTGGTGTGAAGGAATACATGTTAAAGATCCCAAGCTGCTGAATGCAAGTTTGTGTAATACCAGTGAATATTTTTGAACTGCCCCTCTAACAGTGAGAGATACTTATAATGTTCCGTTGACTTGCCCACTTGGACAAGAAAATTAGAAATTCTACAAAGCATTTATAGGAAAATCAAAACTAAGTCATTGTGTGACTCATTTATTTAATAATAATTCATCATATTCATTCATAAGGTCAGCATGTGCATTTATGAGTTTGCTGTATCAACATATTTGTGTAAAACTTGTTAATTAATTTTAAAATATTTTCATGTGCAGAAAGTATATGTGGTTTATTTAAGTAGTCTGGCCATGCATAAATGTGCATGCTCTCACTTACTTCTCTATTAAGTGTTTAGCTCAATCCTGTTTAACAAACTCAATGCTTTGAAGGAGGCACACAGCACTTCTAGGGTGAAGCTCATTCAGACACAGCCTGTCCTTGGTGCCAGCTGACTTACAGCATTAGCTGATATCAGCTCTACTTCATGAGCATGCTTTTTGCCTTTTTCAGTAATGCTCATTTGAACAAAGGTTTTCCTTTATCCAGTTTAAGTAATGCTGTAATCCAAGAAATTAGGGGGCATTTGAAAATTATTTTGTCATCTTGAGTTCACTTCAGAAGTAATTTCAGCTCAGTTTTGAAGAAAGTATGGCATTATACAAAAGGCTGTAAATATGTCTTTGTCTTGTTTAGGGATTAGCAGTTTCTGATTGCTTTGACTTATTGTACTCTAGGCAGAGGATGAGAGGAAGCAGGGGGTTCTTTTCCATCTGTGCAGCAGTTATGTCCCTAAGGTGGCGGGGTTTGGTTTATTTCCCAGGCGTCCTCAGTTTGTTGTTATTGAGTAGATTAAAACAGAATAAAAAACAGGATTCAATCAGTGTCACTATTCCATCCTAAGTATCCTTAAGTGCTAAATCACAAACCAAGTTTTTCTTTATTTACAGACATCAAATAGTATTGGTTTTGGAAAAGAAACAGAACGATCCATGACTATGAGTAAATCAGTAATACCTGACCTTCCCTCATCGCATGAGAGTTTGATCAAGTGGGCCTATGAGCATAATTATAGTCCAGTTATTTCCTACACAAAAGCACCTGTTGCTAACAGATTTCATCTGCAACTTGAAGATACAGGTAAGTTTGAAGATGGACTTTTAGCATGTAGAAAAAACATATGTTTCTGAGAATACAATTACTTGAAAGGTGTTTTCTCAGTTTTGAAGCTTTGGTTTTGACTCTTGCATTTCTTTTACTGCTTGTCATCAAGAATGCTGGTAATATCTATGAATGATGGTTACCAATAATAATCTGTGGCTTTTTGATTAGAAAAGTCCAGACAAACTTGTGTTATTTTCTGAAATTTGGTGGAATTAAATGTTTATAGTTTATCCAATGCAGAAGACTTCATAGCTGATGGTCCCGAGTGCTCACTGAAATAGATGTCAGCAACTGGATATCTTGTTAGTTAATAAATCCAGCTTTGAGGTTTTTTAGTGTGTTTTTTCCAAAAGTATGAGCATGATGTTTCCTTGAGACGATTAAATAAACACTGGAGCTGTTTACAGACATGAGTGGCTTACCAAAAAAGTCTGAGCAAACAGAATAAATACAACTATTGAAAAAAAATTGGGTGTTTGGCCAAAGTAATTGCTGTAAAGCAATCTGGGTCCATTGAAGCTAGCAGAGTTGCATCTGTTTTTTTCACTAATTCTGAGTTTCAACCACTAAAACTATTGTTTTACAGTTTTGATAAAGCTTATACTCACATTAATTGTATCAATTGCACTCTCATGGGTTCTGTCCTCAGCAGTCATGTGTATAAGCCAAGAGATAGTTTTCCCATTTAGTCACTATAAAGTTAACTCTTATTTAGCTTCATTTGGTTATATAAGTAGTTTCACAATGGTAGTGACTGAATTTCTGATGGGTCAAGTAGTGGAGGAATTTCACCTAATGATTTGCACTTAGGGTCTTTCAGCAGTACCAATATAGTATATTTGATGAATGTGATGTTTCTTTTACCTCTGTGGATCTTTTATATATAATAGGTCCACTCCTCAAAAGTTTATTTTCAGCTCTTGGTGGGAGAGATTTCTGGTAGAGTCTAAGTGTATACCAAGATTAGATGCCTCAGTAATGACTAAACAACAACACTTAGTTGTAAGATTTGTGGCTACTTACCTGAAAAGTACAAAGATGCTGCTTTTTATGTTCTTCAGGAGCTCTCTTTATGGATAGTATCTTTTTAGTATGAAAATTATTAGGTCTGGATAGTTTTTTATGAAAAATATCTAATAAACTAATGTGGATTTGTTGTTGTTTTTTTGGTTTTGTTTTTTTTTTTTTTAGAAGAAATGAATGATGAAGAAGACCATTCCCTTCCTCCAGAGCTGACAGAATTGCTGGGTGCTAACCCACTGCCAGCTCCAAAGAATACTGATGGCCTGACTTTTCCATTTCACATTAACAGAGGAAGACATGACACAGTGGGAGAAGAAATCTTCCCATCCAGACATTCAGTAGATACATTAATAAATCATGACTTTGGGCATTCCCTCTCAAAACATAAAGAACCTGAAGAAGTTCAGGGCAGTGCTGATATGGCTCTGTCAATAAAGTGTGATGACAAAGTTATGACAGTAGCTGTAGAAAAAGATTCTTTACAGGTTGGTGTGATATCTTACTCTCAAAACTGGGGAGGCTTTTTTGGGCAGACCATTTTATTTGCATTTTGATTGAAAAAGTAAACATTCAAAGTCCTACAGCCATCACCACACAACCCTCCCCAAGGTAGTTTGGTGAGGAAACTATACTGTAGATGTTCATTGCCACAACTCAGAATCATGTTTTCTCTTCCCACCAGTCTGGTGGTTTTTAGAGGGATTTCTGATTGAAGATGTGCACAGTTGGTTCTGTCAAAAAATTACTGTAGCAATCAGTCTCAGGTTTTTAATTTCCAAAGTACAAAGAAGCTGCTTTTGGTAGCAGCGTGAGATCTAAATAGATCTAGAGATCTATCTTTACCACCTACCAGCTGACAGGTTGCTTGTGTCCATTTGTATCGTGGAAGAGAGCCTGAAACAGACAGCATTTTAGCTCATTTCAGACCAAACAGAGTCAGCATTCTTAATCAGCAGATTAATAATGAACCTGTTGTTTCCTTTTTTCCATGTTACATTTATTCCATGTCTTGTTTGCCATGTATAACAGCATTTTGAGAGTGACCTTCCCTGGATGGCAGTACAATGAACCTCACTTCCTCCTGTCAGCAGTCACGAACAGTGGCTGAGCTGCACTTTAGCAGGAGCTGAGCACAGTTGTGCTCCAGCCCCTCACAAAGCGCCTTTGTTTCAGGCTGGCGGCTACACCCGCACAGAGCTCTCGCTGCTGGACCACTCCTGCAAAGCCAGGATGAATGGGACCCACTTCATCTTGGAATCTTCACTCAACAAATGTGGAACTCGGACAGCATATATCTTGAACAAGATTGTTTATTTTAACTCTGTGAGTATTTTACAAAGAGGATCCACCTTCTGTACTGCACATCGTAGTAGTACAAGGAAGCCACTGTAGTTAGTTTAGTCTTAGCAATAAGGAGGCATCCTGATCCTTTCCTGTCTAGCTCAAACTTAGTTGCAGCCACGGTCCCTGTTTTCAAGGAGGTATGAAGGCTGCACATTCAGTGTGCTCCTGTGGTCAGATAGTATCCCGAAGGAAAACGGAGGAGTTGGAGTTAAATGCATTTTACAACATGGCTGCCCTTTGGGGACCATCTGTACCAATATGGGAGAAGTTGCACTGGCATTCCCTTTGCAACTTTGATTATCCATACATAACCTGTAATACATTGCTGTAAAGAGAAATAGGAGTGAAGCTTTGTAATTCCACAAAGCAATACCTTTTAATTCATATCCTGAATTAAGTGAATTTTTTTTCTTCTAAAATTGTGTGTGAAATAAAGCTTCCAGAATG
Organism: Phainopepla nitens; assembly: GCA_013400175.1. Classification (NCBI taxonomy): domain Eukaryota; kingdom Metazoa; phylum Chordata; class Aves; order Passeriformes; family Bombycillidae; genus Phainopepla; species Phainopepla nitens. Next base: position 391,987 of record VXBQ01004994.1, read on the forward strand.
TGAGGAAATGACCCTTTTTTTTTGCATGCTTTTATCTTAGAATTTGAATTAATATTTCTTTTAGCAGTTGCTATACATAATGAAGGGAGCCTTGAGTACTAGTATATGAGCGATGATGTGAAGAAACCCAATTAGGTTGTAAGCAACTGCTTCCAGATTGCCTCAGCTTATGAGCCAGAGTACAATGCAGATATTCTGGGTTCAAAAGTAATGACACACTTCTCTTGCTGAGCTTTCCAGTACATAGAAGTAACTTTGGCAGATGATGGAAAGCCTGTGGTCCAACCCAAACACAGCTCAGGCAATCTGATCTGACCTTGCCTGGTTAAAACTGTTCTATGCTGGGGAGTCAGTAGCACCTAACTTTAGAAACCAAGTCCCAAACCAAGATAGAATCTTCAGCAAACGACAGAACAGCATGGGTCTGGAGCTAAATACTCTCATGGTCCCTGTGTTCTATTATGGCTCAAAGTAAAGTGGTTATTTACCTCCTCTCCTTTCTCCATCATGTCTTTTAATAGTCTTGGCTATACACTCGAACTCCAAATCACATGTGGGATTGTTCAGAATTTGAGAGCATTTCTCCTAAACACCAGACACCCTGCAGTGGAGTGTCAAAGAGTGTGTGTATGTCATTTTTTAGTAGTTGCTCTAAGTCTAAGAAAACAAAGTTGAACTCCTGGGAGGGAGGGAACTAGCTGAGAAGCTGCAAGCATACAGAGGCAGAATGCAGAACACTGGAAAACAAAGCTATAAATTTTCAGGTGAAAAAATCAAGATATGAGAAGGATGAAAAAAAAAGGAGGAAATTCAGTGAAAAAAAAAATGGGGGCAAAATGAAGGAGTGTCACAGTTTTGGGTGTACATGTCTGAAAAAAAATTGCTAATGACAGAAGAGAGAATCCTTTAGTGACCCTAACATTTTTTGCTTATGAGTACACTAAGAAGAACTGCAAGTAGCAAAATATCACTTTAGAAAGCCATTTCTTTTTTCAGTGTTGGCTGTAGAAATACTAGAAATAGAACAGAAATTCTGGGCTGCTCATCCAGACACCAACACCCAGACTGGTGTCTTTTCTTCACTGGCTCTGAATTCTGGAAAAAAACTTGGGCATTCTTTAAATATAAGTTACACATCCTTCACACTCAGCACAAGGCTGTTCAAGACATGCTTTCACCATTTGCTTTGCTGGTGCTCTTCTTGTGGCCTTTGCATTGTTCTGAAGAGAGCAGAAAATAATAACCATGAGAGTGCTCGGTTATCACCTAATCTAATTTGTTTGCAATCCCTCTCTGTGCAGATTGTCATTCAGCTGTCAGCGCCCGCTGAAGGCAGCGGCTTTGACGATGATGACATGGAATCGGGTGATAATGGATTTCCAGGGGATGCTGATGAGGGAGAGATGGCCTTCTCAAGCTGGCCTGAAATAGCGGTATGTTACCCTCGGGTTTGCGCCTGACAATGAGGAAATACCTATTGTAATAGGCATTTCACATGAATTACATTAATTGTCTAGAAATTCATTTGTCTTCTAACACATTTCTTCTCTCTACCGTTTCTTATGACCCTGTTGAAGATTTGCACTTAAATAGATGTAACGTGGGCGGGCCTATATTGTACATAACAAATTTGTCCTACCACTTCTGACTCATTATGTTACTGTATTTTTTTTTCCTCATTTTAGTTTAATTGCACACTGCACCAGCCAGAGGATGACAGAGGCATTTTCTGGCAATCTGAACCACACATCATGAATGTGACCTTCAACATGGAGCTGTACAAAACGGATTTGTTCCTTGCTCCCTCCCAAGGACTCTTCTCTGTTGCCAAGAATGGGCCAGTATATGTAGAGGTAACAAACTGAAAAAAGACTTCAAACTAACAGAAGGGTTTTGCAAAGCTATGTGACTGAGCCAAATCTGTTCTTGTCAGTTGAAAGGATTTGTTGGGCAGTTGGTTCAGGCTACTGTGGTGGCTGCAGAGAACAGAAACTGTGGGATAAGAAGTAGGACAATATTGTGGGTAAAAACCCCAAAGGATTCTTGTAGAATGGATGAATTTAACTTACCAGGTAGATTGGTGGTTCTTGCTAAATCTGCTTTTTCATGCTGGACTTAAAGGTGGTTTCTGAGCTTGTGCTCTGAACTGGCATGTCCTGATGGGTTCATTTTATTGTATGTCTGAACCTCATCTGAAAGATGTAGACATGCAAAAAAATCATTACAAATGTGGGTTTTTCATATGCTAGTATTCTCAGGTTACACAGTTAATACATATTCTGGTCTCTCTCCAATCTGCTTAAAAACATCAGTTATAATCCTTTTGAATGCTACCATATAGGAGATCTAGCAGATTTAGATAAATAATACTAAAACAAAATCAACAACTGGGTACCTTTGACTTCAGGTGCATTTTGCACATGATAATATTTCCATGTGTTGCTGAGTTACTTATGAAATCTCTGGAATTTCACACCAATACAGTCAGTATTTTTAAAGACAGCTATATGGACAGAATTTTGGATTTTCAAATAGCAGTAGACATTAGAAATGCAGCCTTGGCAATGAAGAAGCATTGCCAGTTTCTAGACAAGTAAATCACAAGGTGTGACCTCTGGGGTTGTAAGACCAGGAAAAAGCAGCAGTGCTGTGCTGTGTTTCTCTTGCCCAAGTCAGTTCCTCTTTGGGAGCCCATGTGGCACATGATGAGCACAGTGACCCATTTGGTGCAGTTTTCTTCATGATTTTAGTGTTGTTTCTTTGTTCTCTACCCAGTGAAAAGTACTTAAGACAGCTAAAGCAAAAATAAAGTCTGTCACACTCAGTTAAGAATATTTTTAAAACAAACACTTAAAACCATCAGCTTCCTTCATTGAGCTGGGATGAATCCCCCTGACTCTGAGCCCGCTGGAGCTGTTTATTCAGACAGATGTTCTGATTTCTTCATCACCTGTCCTGACAAAAGCCTTTTTTTCCCTGTTTTTCTTTCTTGCACAGTGGAAAACATATCAGTTTTGAACTTCTGTGACTCCATTTTTTTTAAGATGACACCGGTTTTTCCCCCCCTTTTTTTGTTTCTATTTTGCATTTGTTACTAAGAAAAATATTTTTGGGTTTTGATAAATACAGATTTGCTAAAAATTCTTAATCTCCTTTTTTCTTGTTTGGTAAGGGGTTTGGGTTTTTTTTTGTGTTTGACTCTTCTGGATTCTGGGTTTTTTTTCTTTCTTCTCTACTGTCATTTTCTTACCATATTTTGGTCTCCCACCTTCCTCCTGTAGCTCTTTTCTTTCCTTGAGATATCATTCATCCTTTTATTTAGTTAACTGTAGTATGCTTGTCCTACTTTCCATAATCTCCTTTTTAATTAGTTTACACCATTAGCTTGTTTCCTGTCAGTATCTGTGGCTGACTTCTGTTCATACATCTTTATTTCTGTTCTTTTTAGAAGATAGTCTTTCTTGCTTAGATGCTTCAGCATCCCTTCCTCTCTAATTTGATTGCTGCTCACATAAGGGAGAGAAAAAAGGGAAAATGCTTTTATTCACTGCAAAACTCCTAGCATCCAGAAATTACTGCATAGACTACACAATTTGGCAGGCTCTTCCTTAAAGATACATGCAGCACATATGGATTAAGTATGCATATAAGGCACATTTCTTCTAAGAAGATTTCTTGTAGAACTGTTTCACTGGGCAGTGTTAATGGTTAGACAAATGCTTCTGTTGTTTATTAAGAGCAACATGCTTCATTTGTTACAAATTCCATTTATTTTTTCTTCTAATTATTCTGTAGCATTTATTGTCTGCATTCCAATCCAGCTGAGCAATATCAGAGCATTGGAAGCTTTCAGTCTTAATTATTTTTCATAAAAGAATATGAATTTCAAACTTACAATAAGCTAAATGGATTCTTTCACAAGAAACTGTGGCTTTTTAGGAGGTTCCCTCACCCCCTCCAGTCCAGGAATGCCACCCACATGTCAGACCATGACCTCCTCTCTGTCTTTGCATTCCTGTCTTGGCGGGGGGGGTGGATTCTCGGTTGTGTCTGCTGCTTTTATTTTTTTTTTTCTATTTTCATTATAATTTTGAACCGATACAAAACCATGGAATTAGTGATTGGTTTCCATACAGCTCTGTTATAGCCTAAGTGTCTAAGGGAGGCTGTGCCATCTCAGGTGGCAGACAGACATTAACTGTGTGTCTGATCTGGGGGGTGGGGGTTCATCTGCTTTCAGAAAGATCAGGGATTGCTGTATTTATGCATGCTTATGCTATTAAACAGCTGCTGGTTTTGAAACCACAGATTTTCTGTCTCTCAGTTTGACAGTTTACCCGTAACATTTATCCTTCAAAATGTTTCAGATTGGAAATGGCACTGGAAAACTGCTTAAACAATTATTGAAAATATTAGTGAAATGTGAACTAAAAATGTCATTTCTGAGATCTTACTGTCTCTTTCTTTATTGCAGGTGTCGGTGACTAAAGCTGACAGATCATTGGGCTTTGCTATTCAAACATGCTTTGTTTCCCCATTTTCAAATCCAGATAGAATGTCTGACTATACCATTATAGAAAACATTTGCCCTAAAGATGAATCTGTTAAATTCTACAGTATTGACAAAGAGAATTTTCCAATACCACATGCACAGAAGGACAGAAAAAGATTTAGCTTTGTGTTCAAACCAATGTTCAACATCTCATTGCTCTTTCTTCACTGCGAGTTGACTTTGTGTACAAATAAAGACAAAGATACTCAAGGACTGCCAAAGGTCAGTAACTAATTAAGTTTATCAAAACTTCTGATTTAGATGAAAACAATATATTTTTTTCATCTGAACTCTGAAGGTAATAAATAGTTTTCTGTGGAATTGTCTAATGAACATGATCTCTCTAGGCTCAGGATTTTAACAGATAAGAGTTATACTGTGCATTTTGACTACATAATTTGGAGTTGCTGTTTAAATTTCATTAGGTGGATAAAAATAGAAATTGCTTTTTATTGCACAAGTGGTTCAAGTTTCTTTTCTATGCATATCCAAGGCACAAACAATGTTAGTTTTAATTTCCAAAGGCATGCACCATATTGGATAATATTGTAATCTGATTGCTACAAAAGAGAAGGTTGTTTGGAGGTTCTCATTTTTTGGTAAATTGTGTAGGGTAAAACTGGTTATGAGGCAACTGTGCCACTGGCACAGCTGTCCTGACAGATGAGTGACTCTGACCTCACACTCTGTTCTTTACACTCCAGTGCATTACTCCTGATGAAGCTTGCACCTCTCTCAATGTGGATATGATCTTGGCCATGATGCACAACAAGAAAACCTTCACTAAGCCCCTTGTTGTAATAACACATGAAGGAAAACAAGAAGGTATAAAAATGAGCTTGACCTGTTTAATACTTATATATATATAAAAAAAATATTGTGTAACATACTGCCACTTGGAATGAGGGAGTATGTGACACTGTATAATCTTGTGGTGGTACTGTGTCTGTAAGATGTTACTTGTTAGGACATTTCCCTGGCAGCAGTCATCAGGCCAGGGCATAGCCATTTCTTAACCACTGTTATTGTTCTCTGGATGTGTGAGTTTGCTGAGCATTGAGAGAGGCATACTCAGAGTAGTACGAAATAGCATGGGTTTTGGAAGTACGAATGTAGCAGTCGCACTTGGAGCAATTTCTTATTGCCCAGAGATCAAAGGCAGCGTTCTACTCCCTGCTGTGTCCTTCATTTATTGTGCTTGTAAATATAAATTTATGAATAATAACAATGGAATTGAAAAGTACTGAGAATGTTAAAGCCTGATAAGTTTGTAAGGCAAAGATGTGGCCCCTGGAGACTCACTAGATTCTTAAACTATGAAGAGCAAAGGATAGTACGCACAAAGGGGCTTCACTTTGGTGGGACTTGTTTTATTATGTAATTTTCCTTGAAAAAAAAAAAAGTGTGGTTAGTGACTGGTTGAAGGAGTTGGAGAGGCTGAAGTGCATTATGAGGTAATGCCAAACAGCATGATGAGACCTTATTATAGTTTAAGAATATGCCCTGTGAGTGATGGGAAGAACTATTCTCACCATTTCATTTAATTCAAAAGTTTTTCTTAGTAGATCATTCTGACAACAGCATCAGTCACAGACATGACTGTTGATGACAACATCAGCAGTCCTAGAAGAAAATACGTGCATTTATCTTTTCTTTTTGCATTTACATTGAAGTTTCATAAGAAGCTTCAGTGGCTTCCCATACACATCAAAATCTTCCAGTGGTGTCCAAAGACTGTTTGACCTCTGGAATGCTTTTCAGGGAGCATCAAAAGGATGGGAATCCTTTAACCTCTGTTTTACAGTGCATGCTGTTGGTCTTTGAACAATTTAAAGTTCAAATATAGCATTGCTAGGGGACATAGGCAACAACTGTTTCTGTCTAATTCTGCAAGTCAGCTCATATTTAGTTTGGAGGATTTTTAACAAAATTGTTAATACAGATCAAATCCACTGTGAATTAAAGTCAAGTATTTGATCTGTCACTGTTACAATTAAAAGTGTGCTTTGGGCCTGATTCTGGACTTTCATTTGCTCAGTTCTCATTTCAGTAGGTTTTCTATTGGGAATGAGTAAATCCTGCAACTGAAATTCAGATTTCAATAAACAGACTTGTACTTCAGCCCTCTTGTCCTTATGATGTGTGGAGCATTGTGCACAGCTCCCATCTCGGGCTCCACTCAGAATGTTGTCTTTGTCAGAGGCACAAGGTCTCAGTGTGCAAAGACAAGCTAAATTTGTAAAGATTAGTTACAAGACAACGGTATGATAGAGTATTTTGTTGCATTGTGGGTGATTTAGTATAATTGTGGGAGGCTTGGTGGAAATCTCCCCAGCATATCCCAGCTTGCAGACATAATACAAAGTGGCACATTAACAGTGTAGCTTTGTTGGTATGCAGTTGTTCTGCAGTGAAGCAAAACCCCTTTCTTAACGCCAAATGCCACTGTTGGCCAATACGTGAACCTAAGAGTTGGAGAAGAAATTATACCACGTTATTGAATAGGAGAATTTACCTCTCAGAGGCAGTGTTCTTCATTTTCTTTGATGTGAACAGAACCAGCTTTCACTATTGTAAACCAGTCTATGTGAGGTACTGCCTCTGGTTCTCCCCATCAAGCCACATGTGAAAGTCATGTGCTTGACATTTCAAAAGTCAGGACAAACTAGTCTTAGCAAAGATATTTTTTTGATTCAGACAAGATTATAACTTTCATTTGCCTGTATTAGAAATCACAACACTAATGAGAATTTGCAATAGATCCCAATGGAAGTGTTTGAAACCTAACTTCCATGCCACATACATTCCCTCTGCATTCCTGCATTTCCCCATGCTCTCCCCCACTCCCATGAAAGGCACGTGGATGGCCATTTATATGCTTAGAAATACAGGTTCTGTTGAAATAATCTACCAGTGTTGTTCAGATTTTTGTTAAGTGTAGGAATTTTAGATTATTATTTCTACAGCAAAAAGAGACAGGTCATAGAAAGAAGGTCAAAAAGGTAACTAAAAAGTGCATCTATCCTACAAAGGTATAGAAAATTATGACAATTCTAAAGGCTGGCAGCACTTGTTTTTAAATTAGATGTTTTTTGTAGAGCTCACTGCTTCTGAATTGCTCTGAGCAAATTGCAATAAACTACATGTACAAACTGGATGACTGAAGAGAATTGATAATGAGCTACAGAGCTTATCATTAGCTGATTTCATATTCTCTGTAGAGAGGCCAGTGATAGAAATAGCATGGAAAACTAATTTTTCCCTCAGCTCAGAAGGCATATTCTTGGCTCTTGGGATATGCCGGTGGAGTGTGTGGACAGTCTGATAGTGCCCTTACCCATGTTTGTACTTTTCAATGCTCCTTGGTTTCAGTCCAGCGCTCCTCACAGATCTTACATTCAGTTACACTGTTGCTGTTACATGCACTTGATAACTTTGTGGATTATTTGTGCAGCACCACCTCACACACCCCTCTGTCCTCACCTGTTTCCTACTACTGTTCCACCTGTTTCCTATCATCTGCCAAAAGTGATCCACAGCAGATACACAAGTGTTAGAACAAGACACAATAACACAGTTTGAGAATAAAATGCTTTTTTGGATTTTGTAGGCACATGTGTCTCAGGGCCTAATGGTCTAAAGGATGTTGCTGGAAGTTTGATGCTACAACCATCTGGGTTTTAGAAGTTGGAAGCATAGTCTTATTTAAGAGCACTTGAAATAAATGAATATATTGCTTTTCAGTATTTTTTGGCTATTATATTTGCATAGAAATTAATTAAACTATTTTTTCCAGTTGCTAAAGATGCAAAAACAAGTATTGAAACACAGTCTCTTCAAATCCTTTTACATCTGTTGTCCTGATTGCACTCAGATATGCCAGAATATAAATGAAATCCCTGAGTTGCTGGGCAATCCAGAATCTAACTGCAGCTAACCAAACAGGTCCCTGGGTCTGAAGCCAGAATCTCTAGCTCTTGTGCTTGAGGTGGCATTCTTGGAAAAAGATAAGAGAGGCCAATTAAGAAAAAGGAGGGGAAATTCTTCATTTTTTAAACATTTGTTTACTTGTCTCTTTCTGTTACAGGGTGATGTATTCATCACTAGGGTGATGATATTTGGTATTCTTGCCAAGAATAATAGCTTTGATCTTTGAACAATACCTATAATATTTTATTTCTTATATATAATAATAATTTTTTTAACACATCCCCCCCCCGCCCCAAACAAAAAACCAAACCCACACAGCTTCCAAGACAGGATACCATGTGGGACTCAGGAAAATGGGTGAATCAACACATATTTATGCAATTTGGACAAAGCAGTATGTGCTGTGCTATAAAATTCACTATGCTTTAGTGAGTGTTTGCTTTTGTGTGTGTGATATAGTGTGCTGGGGTCTTGTATTTATGATTAGTGAGTGGTCAGATGAATGTAATCACCTTAACCTTTGTTTCTTCACCATCTGTGAACTTTAAAAGAGTTCCATATAGAGATAACCAGTTTGTGTGGGTCACACCTGATGACATCAGATTTGGGAAAGGCTGCAGTGTATTTGCCAGCAAAATATGAACTATACTCTAGATAGAGTCCCTTGAGGAATAAATAATATATGAATTTTTCTGAGATGAGTGAGATGACTGAATTTGGTCTGCTTTTCCTGAAATTCATGATTTGTAAAAATTACAGTTAATGTCTTTCTGTCAGATCAGAACCTGCATAGTTTGTGGGCTGCATGTGGGACTCTATCTGATTAATGTTTTGTGCATTTCCTTTGTTTTAAATTAGATCCTTCCCTTCCAAAGCCAAACGTGAGACAGCCACGTAAGTAACTCTTCAAACAATCTCTTTTAATCTTTAAATGTTTTTCTGCAAAGCATTAGATAAATTCAGAAAATTCTCTTCTAGCTTTTTGAGTGTGTGCATATTTAATTCAGAGACAGAACATAATTCTGGCTGTATTGTTGATTGAGAGGTTCCCATTAGTGTTCAGAGGGGGCCTGTGACCTTTTGTGTATGTGAAAATCAGGTTTGGGGAAACACCACTGAGAGTCTCAGCCTTAGCAAGCTCATGTGCTGGTGTGTGTGTTATCTCCCTCTCTGCTGAGGTCACTGCTTCCCATCAGCAGTGTTAGAGCAGCAGTGCCATCCCTCAGAGCCTCTGTGCCCTGCCTTTGTCCTATTGCAGCCACACTCCTATCCTGCACCACAGCCTCAGGTGCTCTGGCACCAACCCTTACAGGCCATGCTTAGGTGAGATCACTACCTTGATATGGATTAATTTCTTTGATTTTAATGTTATCTTGGTGTAGTGAATTAATCAGGGTTGATTAATGACCCAGAAAAGGAGAGAAGCAGCAGAAGAAAATAAACAGGAAGGTGCAGATGATGTGCAGCCAAAAGCTGCACAAAAGAATGAATGGAGAAAAGGGAGATTTAAAGAGGAAATGCTAAGGAAGTTTTTCTTCTACTCCTGTCCCTGTGTCTTCAACACTAAATTTGTTCAAAATAGCAAAGGCAGCGAGCGATTACGCTTCTGCCACTTCTCCATGCAACTTTCTTCTCTCCACTGTGTTTCCTCCAGAGAGGAGAGGACACTGAGGGGTGCCTGGTGGAAAAAACAGTTGAGTTTAGTCTTTTGTGTTTGCATTTGAACGACTAGAAGTAGACAAAGGAACCAGAAACAGTGTCTTAGAAGGTTTTTCTTTAATTTTTTTCTATGAGACTGTCTGTCAGGTGCTGAATATGCAAACTAGGTCACAAGCACCCAGAAATGGGTCCTGAAGGCCCTTGCCAATAGGAGCTGCTGGAGAAGACTTTTGTAGAAAGAGGATGAGGGATGTCCGTAGGGACATCCTCTGGATGCAGGATGTGTAAAGTGAGGGTGTTGGTTGTGTTCTGAGAACTGAAAATTCCACTGAAGGATACTACTAAGATCCAGTCAGCTCATTTCCTGGACAGCATAGTCAGCAAAATGTTATTCATTGGCCTAACTGATTTTCTACACTGGGAGACAGTAAAAATACTAAAACTAGAAATCAGTTTTTCAAGAAGAAATTGCCCCAAACAATTGTCGAATAATTATTAATTTTTAAAGTATTTCTAATTACCAAAAAGAAAAACACAGAGGCCAAAAATTTTTCTGTTTGGCACTGGGGGGCAATACATACAGGAACCAAATGCTGTTATCCTTGAAATGGTCCTGCAAAAGAGCCTCTCCCCTAGAAAGTGATTTACGTGTGTGTGTGCTTCTATTTTTGTGATCTGGAAATAATTTCAGTTATTGAAAGCATTGCCAAATGTGAAAAACAATTGTTTCTATTTATGTTTTCACTGACTTTTTGCTGGCATATCTTCCCTCTTCCGTTCTCCACCTAGATTTCATACTGAACTTGAGGAGATGTAGGGGAAAGTTTGCTTGAATGTTAGGCCATTTAAATGCAAAGCATTTTTGCCGAACATCTCAGCCTTTTTAAAACGCACTTTAAAGAGAAATGAGTACTTAATTGAAAGCAAGTCATTAACGGCCAAATGAAAATACTTAATTTTTGCAACATTTTCCAGATTTGGGTGTGCTGAGCTGGAGTTTCCCTCTGTGATGTGGAACAGTTGGCTGGACTGAAGCCACTCTGAAAGCATCACTTTCATTTCCTTGATGCAAATCTGCCAGTCTGTTTCTCAAAGCGGTGCTTGGTTAACTATGAAATTTTAAAAAGCTCTTCCATGGAAGAGTAAGGGTGGATTTTTGTAAAATGGTGTCTGCCTCTGCAATAAGAAGTGCTTGTGTTGTGTGTGTTTCCCCGAGCAGCCGTGCTGTACGGGCTGGACACGCTGACCGTGGTGGGCATCGCCTTCGCGGCGTTCGTCATCGGAGCCCTGCTGACCGGAGCGCTCTGGTTCATCTACTCGCGCACAGGTACGGCCCAGGCCGCGGCTGGGCGGGCACGCAGGCGCCTCTGAGCCGCCGCGCGGGGGACGGAGGGCAAGGGAGCCACCACTGCCTAGCCTGGGCTTTTCATTTTCTTGCTCTCTCCTCTTACTCAGAAGTTTTCCAGCAGCTCCTCCCATGAGCCTCTGTTGCGTATCAGCCGTAGGAGCGATACCCGCCCTTCCCTTAAGGGAGATGTTACGGTTTAAAATTTTCTGAAATAATTTTAAACACAAGTCTTGAAAACTCACCTGGGACATGAGTAAAACTGAGTATTCCTGGCTTGTATGTTATCATTAGTAACATCTCTGTATTTCAAATTTAGTTAATATTTCAGTTAAAGGATCTCTTTTGGATCCCATGCTACTTTTAATTTTTTTTTTTTTGCAGTTACTACATTAGGCTGATGTGTACAAGAAGTAGGCCGAATGGTTAAGAGAATGCTTTGTCTAAACAGACATATTCTGAGTATAACTAGACTTGAAATTTTTTCTTGGGCCTTGATTGCATAGAATTTTTGCCACAATTATTTATTCCTTCATTCTTCAAATACATTTTCAACTGCTAGAAGTCACGTGTAATCTTAATTGTGTGCAACCAAATACGTAGCAATGTGTCTGAATTGGTGCAGCCTCTATGCACAGATAATTTTCCAGTGTCTCCTTAGAATTTTTTCCCATGCTAAACTAAATTAGCAAAAATTGAATACTCTACTGAAAGAAGAGGGCATTTGGGGAGCTTTCTGTTGCATGCCCTACACACCAGGACTGGACACTGATGGAGCCTTGATTTCCAGCATGTGACCTTGGCTGCTGGTGGATTATGGGGTATCTCAGGATCCTTAGAGTAAGTATTCTGGGCTGCCAACTACTTCCACTTTTGACTTCACAAGACCCTACCAAGATCTGGGAGGTGGGAAAAATGTGAGGTCAATTACTCCAAGCCCATGCAGCTCTGGAGCACTGAAATTTGCCTGTAGCCCACTGCAGAGGTTTTCTTTCCTGGAATCTAAAACCTCATGGAAACTATTTAGGAGTGCGAATCTGGCCCTGTTGGGTCAGTGCTTCTGTAAATATTATGACCTAGGAGCTTATGTTAATTTGGAAATAAAAACTATGGTGTTTTTTCCAGCTGGCAGTGCAACACTTTTGTATAAGCAGTTTAATACTTCTCAGGGCATCAGCTGTGTATGAAACTTGTTTGGAATTGAAGAAAACATGGAAAATGTAAAGGTTGTGATAATATATATAAATTGTATAACTCCGTCTCATAAAAGTACTGAAACATTGTGGAAGAAAAGTAAGTGCTATTTCAGTGAGTAAGTGGGAAGTTAAGTAATTGCCATATCAGTAACATCTATTAACAAAAAAAAAATTTAACAGATTGTTAAATTAATACCTTTGGTCCTGCATTTGTGCAAGTTCAATCTGTATTCACATATAGAACCATCTACAGACACATGTTGTGTGTCCATACTCAAGGAACACTGGGAAGCCAACATGATAAATCCTTCAACAAGAGTAGAACTTGGACTAATCCCATTAAAAGAATTATATTAGTGAAATACATCAGTCATGGTGACCACATAGGAGTAGTGGAGAGGGCAGCTACTCTGCTCTGTTGTTTTTGTTTGAGAGATGAAAATAAGGGGAGAAAAAGGCCAGACAAAAAGTAATAAATAAATATAAGAAAGGAGACACTGTAACTCATCAGATTAGAGAATTGCAGGAATTATAAAAATTATCTGGGAAGTTTTCTGGTTCAGACTTTCAAAGGATTGTGAAAGTGCACCTATGTTCCTATGCATATAGCTTTTCTGTGCATAGTGTCTTGTATCTACAAAGTATAACTTGCAGCAGAGTGCAGTGAAGGCCCTGGCAGGCACAGTCTCTTAGAGGACAACTGCTGTGGCAGACAAGATAATCCAGCTACAGTGGAAACATTTTAGAGCTCGCTGAAGGCTTTTATTAACTTGAGGAGGAGAAGAAAAAAGATAATCTAAATTTCATCTACAGAGTGGCTGTCTTTTGACATTAGAGAATTTATGCATTGCTGAATCGTGTTCTGAAATCTCATCTTTTGTTGTAAGTAGTACTGGGTTTCCAAGACATGATTTAGACAAAAGGTTGGAAAATATGAGTTCATTCTAAAACTCTGTTTTACTGATACTCAAAGCACAGATAAAAGCTACTGCTGGTAGAGAATGGCAGCTTGAGATGTGTGAAGAAAGCACTACAGCAACAAAAATAACTATGTACAATGCAGCAAAAGGCCATCTTTTTGCCAGTAGTAAGATTTGCTTATACACATTTATCATTTTGTCTCTGCTGCAAACAAAGAAAATGTTATGTGAATGAGCTCTTTTGTTCATCTTGATAGGCCATTAGCATTAAAACCTCAACCAAGTGATAGCAGAAAGGAACTACTAAATAGAATTTCATCTCCACATATGTAGCAAGGACTGTTGTGTTTTCATGTAGGGCTTTTGCTAATTTCAGTCATGAAAAATTCCTGCCAAAGCATCACAGCTGTGCTTGAGAAAATTCTAGATTTTTTGAAACAATTCAGCATGGAGATGTCCTATGATACACGTAAGAGAAGAGAGAGGGAAAGCTAATACCAGAACAACAGAAGAGGAATTTTAGCTGACTTGTCTGCAAAAAGATTCAGTACTTTTGATCCTTTCTCTCGTCAGATAAAGGGCATGAAAGGTGTTGGTGCTGCCTGGAGAGGACTCAAGAACTAAGTGAGATACCAGACATTTGCCACAATTAACCTCATTTATCTAGGGGTCTGTAAAGAAGCAAAAATTTTGCAGTGTGCATGAATGCAGAAACTCTTCATAATTTAACCATATAAATATGTATCAATGTAATACATGTCTTAGTAGAGATCACGAAGTATGTTTAGGAGAGACAGGCACAAGTCTGATTAGTTAATGAGACTTAAGTCTTGTAAAGTGTGCTAAAGAAAACATCCATCCCTGCATTCTCTTAGGAAGCGCACTTCCCTTCTTCAAGCGGTGTTGCAAGTTAAGAGGATAAAGGGTTCCAAAATCTGAGAAGTTAAAAGTGTCTCTCCTCCCCCACTTCTCCCTTTTTTATGGGATCTGATTTAAAGTAAACTGACATAGCAACCAATTATATTTGGCAAATGGAGATAGAAAAGCAAACATTCAGACTTCCTGGACAGAGAGTACAACTGGCAGCTTTCCTAAGTGTGAATAATGAAGTGCATGTTGTCCCGTTCAGATGGGTAAAAGCTTGTTTACTGTCAATAGAAGAGATGTGTCCATTCTGAGCAGTTTTGGTTCGGTAATGTGAGATACATGAAGTTGTTTACATGAAAAAGACAGATGGAGAATGTCTCTTCAGTGTTCGTTTACATTTCTTTACATCCTTTTCTTGAATACTCTTTTTAAAAAAGCTTTTCTGTGCTTTAGCTAGGTATTGAGGAAATAAAATAAAGGAAAAATCAGCTAGTCCAGATGTAGTTGCTAGGCTGTGTGTTCATAACATCACTGTGATTTGGATTTTCTTTTTCCTTGAGAACATTGAGAATTTGTTATTGTTCAAGAAGTGATTGTGGTGTATCAGAGCTGCTGATGTGCTCTAGAAATGAGGTGCTGCACAGGCCATTCCAGTGGAAGGAAGGGGTCTTCCAACCCAAACAGAAGGGAGGGTGCCTCCTAGGACACTTTCCAGAGGAACCAGGAGGGGAGTGTGAGCCATTGGCCTTGCTGGGGACTGCAGCACTGCGCTTTCGCTTTGCCATAAAATAAAAACAACATGTGTTTGGCTTATAAATGAATTTATGTTTAAACGCATACAGATTGTATTGATGTGCTGAGGCTGACCAAAGCTGTGTGTAACCATGTGGTTTGTAAAATGGGTGACAGCGTAGCTGCAGGGAGAGGCGGGGGCCGGGGCCCTGCCAGGGGAGTCCGCGTTTCCTCTGCCGCCCGAGCGGCTGCTGCAGCAGGGCTGGGGCTCCGCAGCCCCCTCACTGCTTTCTCATGTTTGTGCTCACTTGTTTAGTTTTAATGAAAGGGAGCTTGCTTATCGCTGCCTTTATAAATATATCCTGTAGTACAAAAGGAAGGAAGACATGTACACAAACAACGGGAGGAGAAGGGAGCAAGTAGGAGGGGAAGAAACATCCAAACAAGGCTTATGAAAGCCTATACGGCACAATGACACATACTTTGATTTGATGCTGTTTATTCTGGGGGGTTACAAAGACATTTCCAAAGCAAGTTAAAGCTGACACTTGATTTATTTGCAGAGACTAGAGGTAGATTCTGACATGCTGCCTACGAGCAGAAATCCATGGCTCATGGATGAGCTACAATACTTATTTCTTACACTGGGAAGAACAGACTAAAAATCTACTCACAAGAATAAAATGCTGGACTGAATGCTGAATTTAAAAACAAGATCCTCGCACTCTTTTTAAAAGTTTATTTGGCCTCCTGGGCAGTGTGGTTTAGTAGTTTAGTTTGTTGGTTTTTCTCTCCTGTCCTGTCCCTTCTTTCCTCCCCATTCCTAAACCAGTGGGGTGTAAGGCAAGAGCTGTGTGTTGTGGGGCCTTAAGAGCACTTCGGCTGTGGCTTGAGCCACCAGCAAATCTGCTGGTCTCTATTAAACAGAGCACTTGCAACCTCTGCTGTGAGAAATGCTCAGACCTCCCTTGTTTGTTTGTAGCAGACCTCTGAGTACTGAGCAGCCTGCAGAAGGGTGTTTTGTGGCCTGGGACACAAAGCGTTAAAGGCGCATTTCCTCTGCGGCCGCATTCCGAGAAGCTCGGGCTCTGGCAGCTGGGCAGCAGCACACAGGGCATGGGGATGTGCCAGAGCAGCTCCTGTGGGAGGAAGCTGGCTCGTCCTTGCACTGTAACCCTCTGCATGCAGGCTGTGCCTCCAGCCTTCAGGCTGCCACTGAAGCAGTCACTGGGGAGTGGGATCTCTACCAAATCCTGGACATGGAAGAAAAATTGGAGTGTGCAGACCTGACCCATGGCATCAGGTTTTGGATAACATAGGATAATGTGGAGCAGGAGAGCTGCGTCACCATAATCTCATGAGGCAGGAGATGTACTAGCCTCTGATTTTTCCTAATGGCTCTGCCCATGATCCCACAAATCATTTCCGTCTTGCTCCTTCTCTGGGAAGGCAGCCGTGCTGGTGCTGGCTGCCACGGCAGGTCTGCAGCTCAGGCAGCAGCAGTGTGACTGTTACTGCTCTGAGATCACAGGTTCACATCCTGGAGATGAGCTCAAGGGAGGGGGCAGCTACAGTGCACATTATATAAACTTAAGTCTTGCCATCTGTTTTGAAGAGACTATTTTGTAATATTGCTAAGGTTACAGACTAGAGCACTGTAACTTTAAAAATGCCACAGTTATGGTTTCCTGTGTCATTTTGTTATGATCTTTTCGGCATTAAATGGCATAATTATTACTTTTGTGCTTAGTTGACAGCTGGATTTTTCCTTTCAATCCCAGCCATAGGTGCAGAACGGTGTGAGGAGACCCCAAGTGCTTGATTTGACAGTCTAAATAGTGAAGGGGTTTTAATTTATTGTCAGTAAACAGTTAACAAGAAATGGTGAGACATGTTCTCACTGCAGGTTTTAAGTGCTGCATATATTGTGGTAGCTATAGGAAAACTTCCTGCATGTTGTGTTAGGAGTAAATCAAGTCAAGCTTTCAGGATTGCCTGTTGTTTTTTTACATGAAGAAAACTGGCTGTGTCTCAGGATATGTGGTAACCAGCTGGTTGAAGAACATTGTCTTGAGCTACACTTTTAGCAAATATGCTGCTCTGTAAACTGGCATTAAAACTAAAGCCTACGTTTCCAGGCCTTTTTCCTGGAAACAGCAAAGCTATAAAGTGTCTGAGTTGTGTAATAGGACCCATTTTGAGTGACAGCTGACAACAGAAGATAGACAGTGTTGATCTTGGCAGTTTCCATTAGCTGCTTGTAAAATGCTCAAGGAAACAGCACTGTTATTTTCCCCCGTGTGCACAGCAATGCTCAGGTGCTAAAGTCTAGTAACTTTTACAGTGATACTCCAATTAAGGTCTGTTACCCAATATATTAATTGCATGGAAAAACAGACCGCCAGAAGAGGAAGACTGGAAAGAAATGGATTTTTCTTTTCTATGGCAATATTTTCAGTTTCCCTTCTCCTGACCCCGCTTCTTCTCTTGCCTGTCGCTTAGGGGAAACAGCGGGAAGACAGCAGGTCCCTACGTCGCCGCCAGCCTCGGAGAACAGCAGTGCCGCGCACAGCATCGGCAGCACGCAGAGCACCCCCTGCTCCAGCAGCAGCGCCACCTAACCGGGGACACGGCTGAGGAGCAGCACAGGGACACCGGACAGCAGCTCCTTAACGTCAAAAGGATCGGTTTGGTTCCTTCTGAAAAAGATGAGGAGGGATTTTTCTACGGGAAAAAAAAAAAAAAAGACTGATTTTCTTTTGGGGAAGCCACTGTGTGTGTGAGTGTGTATAAGAGCACACAATGCATGAGTGAACACAGCCTGTTGGATCTTGGTAGTGTGTTATGCTACATGTGACAAAGCTACTAACTGTACAGTACTGCAACCTGTTCTAGGGGTCTGTGGGCCCTCAATGTGAAATCCATGCCAGTTTGGAAAAATGCTGCTTTGTCTATATGATGTTTTCCTTTCCCTGAACCTTCTCATTGACGCAAGGTATTCATTAAGGGAATTCAGTCATAGAATCACAGAATGGTTAGGGTTGGAAGGGACCTTAAAGATCATCCAGTTCCAACCCTCTGCCATGGGCAGGAACACCTTCCACTAGACCAGGTTGCTCAAGCCCCATCCAGTGTGCCATTGCATACATCTAGAGATGGGATATCCACAACTTCTCTGGGCAACCTGTTCAGTGCCTCACCACCCTCACAGTAAAGAGTTTTTTCCTAATGTCTAATCTAAACCTGCCCTATTTCAGTTTAAAGCCATTACCCCTTGTCCTATCACTACATATGATAAGCAGAACAAAGATGATCTTAGGTCAAAGGATTTCTGTTTGTCTGAGCAAGAAAGCATCAATGTCAGATCTCCTTGGTAAATAACATTTTATTATTCAGCTACATTTAGCCTCTTTTTTGAATAATCTTTGTTTTGTTCAGCTTATAGCTACAGCATCTCATTTGCTTTCCTGTTGTGTTTGCAGCTTCAGGTTTGTTCCAGGTATTTTTGTTATAATACTCAGATTTTGTAATTGGAAAAGAGCACACTCTAACATTCCCTCTCTTGTGTTATGGGCCAAAGCTCTTTTATAAGAGATTTTTTGATCTGCTATACCAAATAGAGGCACACACAAATATTAAGACAAAGAATGGTCTTGTGCACTAACATAGATGGGTGTGTACCTTTAATGGCAATGTCTTTATGCAAATAGATGTATATCAAGGTATACACAGCCTAACCACTTTACCAGTTGGAAATTAGCACAGCATTTCTTCCATACATAAACATATAATCCATAAATATATATATATAATTAAAAAACGTCTTTTCAGTTTATAATAGGTAGATAGCTGAGATAAAGAAGTTGATTTGGTTCTAATCTTTTAGCTAGCC
Organism: Phainopepla nitens; assembly: GCA_013400175.1. Taxonomy (NCBI): domain Eukaryota; kingdom Metazoa; phylum Chordata; class Aves; order Passeriformes; family Bombycillidae; genus Phainopepla; species Phainopepla nitens. The sequence continues at coordinate 411,080 of VXBQ01004994.1, forward strand.
TAAATTCTCTTTGAAATAAGAGATGAGTTTGAGGGCACAAGGAATGTTCAGTAGTGCCTGTTGTTTGCTATTCTCTGAAAATAGTTGTGCAGTTGTTTGTGTCAAACTGTTGTATGAACATTATGATTGGATAGTCCCAAAGTAGTATCAGAATAGGGAAATGGCAGAATGATACTAATTGTCACTATTTTTTAGTGTCATTGCCTTATCTTGACCTTCAAATTGATGCAAAATGAACAGCAAAAAAAGACACTTCTAACATGTAATTGTTTGACTGTTACTTGCCACTTTGTAGTGTGTTCTACTGATTCTTCTTTGAGGAAGAAAGAGCATTGTTTTCCTCTAAAAATGAGATTAATAACTTTCATTAGTTGTAGTGAAGGCTACCTGTGTTCTGCAAGAGAGGAAGGGACTTCATTACACTCGAGTGATAGTCTGCTCTGAAGTCTGAGCTGCAGATTTCTTGCTGCTTCTACACTTGTGCCTTGCTGTTGCCAGGATGGTCCAAGTGCAACATATGCAACAGATTGAAGTGCCCAGATCAGACAGAGTGTTACTCACTTTAAATCAAATTTGTTTCCAATCCTGCAAACACCTATGCAAACGGGTAACTGCACACCTTGTCCTCACTATTGGAAGCACATGCTCAGCTCTGTACACCAGGGTTGATCTCAGTGTCCGTGCAGGCAGGGGAGGCTGAGAGGTACACATGCAAAAATATTTGGTGGTACCAGGCCAGTGAGCAGTCTGGTGACGTGGACAGGGTGTCATGGAAGCGTAGTTACCCCGTGCAGAGGGGTGTGCAGGACTGGCCCTGCTCCGAGGTGTCAGGAGGATGAATGTGCCACCTGTGTGGTTGAAAAGAAAGCGCTTTGCCTAACCTTCAGCAGAATGTATTGTTAAAGCATATTCTATGTGTAAAGTCTTTAAAGATGTCTTCAAAGAAGACTAGAGTCTTTAACTTCAATCATAGCTATATTTTACTACATTAAATTTCTGTATAAAGATATATTTAAATGTTTTAGATAAATGTAAGTTACTCTATATGAAACGTTTAATTTCAATTACTGTGAAATTTACATATTTTGTAAATTCCTTTCCCCGTTTTAACCCTTTCCTTCCTCAGATATTTTATTAAGTAGTTTCTCATAGAAAGTATTAGATTTGGTTATTGGGATGGACAGGTTGAAAAATTCTGTGTAAAATAGATAATTGTATATTTTTGAGAGAAACATGCTGCATTATCAATCTTTTTATCAAAAATGTAATCTAATTTTAGAATAATTTACAGATTTATATTTACCATTGGATAAACCAAAAATATATAAAAGTCAAAGATTTGATTTGTTGACTAGTGTGTGAAATACAGTTTAAATTAACTGAACTTGGTATACTCAGCTGTTTAATTCAGCAGTTTTAATACACCTGAGTTAATTGTCTGTTAGAGTTTACCAAAATGGCACATGATTACTTAGCAGATGGAAGAGCCATTTCTGCTTCAATAAAGAGAGAACCAAACCCAAGCATTCCCAGTGAATAACTTTATTACAGAAATGTGTTGTACTTTGCAGCAGCTGTTAAGCTGCCCTCAGCTCAGAGCCTGGTAGACCTCTAGGCTCTGGTTTTATAGCAGCCCTTTGTCTCCAGTTCCAGTCTCTGTGTGTGGTGTGGCAGCTCCTGAATGCGTAACCGCTGAGGCACTGAGTCCCACCTCTGTCCCACGTGGTTTTACCATGCTGGACTCACGTGGCAGAGCTCTGTGGAGGCCAGAAGGCCAGTGACACTCTCCTGTCCCTGCAGAGGGTCTTCAAGCAGGGGTTTGGATGGATGGAGTCAGTGGTTAATTTCAGCATGATGGAATCAACTGCAAAGGAGTTTGTTATGTAAGAGTGGGAGGACTGGGCTTAAAATGGACACCTTCTGCCTGTAAAAGCTATTAGTAGCATACTTAAACTCCAAAGTAGACTGCTTGTTTTGTCATGTGTCATCTAATCACTAACTGTAACTTTTTACAGTATTTGGTTTTGGATATTACTACATTTGTGTTTCAAGAGATCAGATCTCTCTGTGTTAGGCTATTTTTGTAGCATTTTCCACATGGAAATGTTTTATTCAAAATGTCTGTAGATGCTGATGATTGTAACCTTCCCCCTGCTCTTTCCTGACCATTCCTCTCCTGTATGTTATTTCTGTTATGTATATCTACCTCATGCTTCACAAGAAGACTGTACTGTTGGTTGTGCTGGCAGCCCTTCATGTGAGGTGACTGTTGTGCCCTGTTGTTGTTTGTCATCTTCGGGATGTTCATAGCATTATCAGATCTTCGCTGCCGTGTCCTGCCGGTTCCAAATGCAGTATTCTCACCTTTGAATAAATATGTTTCCTTTAGATGCAAATGCCAGATTTTTTTTTTTTAAATCAAAGAATGGGAGAAATTTACTTGCTAATACCTGTGGCCAGTCTGAACACCCCATTTGTATTTCATATTGCGTTCAGTATTTCAGAGCCTTGTGGAAATGCATAGTTGTACAGTTTTGATAACCACAGTGTCATGTCATCTTAGTCTCTTGTGCATAATAAAGTATATATCAATTTATTAATAATTGATGTTATGATTCATTTAAGCTGTACAGAGCCGACAACAATAGATCGAATTTTGTCTCACTGCTCTGTCCTGGTGTCCCATAAATTTCATTGGGAACCATGTGCAGGATTTGGTTTTGTGTATCCACTTCTGTTTTCTCCTTTCTGAGTTCTTCTGTCCACTGGGTTCGTTGGACTACTCAGTATGACAGCTTCTTGCAGACCAGTAGATATGTTTAGTTAAATGCTGCTGGTTTTCACTCGAAGTTGAAGTCCAGAGCTCTGATTCTGTGGGCATTTAGTTGTCACATGTCAAGGCACAGTCTCAGTTGAATTCTGCACGAAGCCTGGCTTGAGCACAGCGAAGCCCGTGGCTCTGCAGCAGCAGAGCGCTGGTGGGTTGTACATGTCACGTGTCACATGTCTCTGCAGCTACACCGGAGACATGTGAGCAAGACTTTTCATCACTGAATGGTCTTCCTGTGCAGGAGCAGATAGTTCGGCTGTGTACCAGCAGGACAAGGATTTGGGTGTTTACTGTCCTGCTTTCTAATTTGTTTCCTGTATTTCTTGTGCAGAATATTCTTTATGGGCACTTGAGGGGAGCAGCCTTAGTGGTTTTTCCCTGGGTTATTCAGACATTGTAGTTATTGACTCACAAAAGAGAGTTTCTTAGTAAGGGAATCTAAAGTGTTAAATGATCACTTTAAAAACCGAGATTCCTTCAGTACAGAAAAGGCTATTAATTAGAAGCAGTTCTAAGCTTACGTGTTGCCTATGACACAATTCACAGAGGTGCAATAGATTTATTGCTTCATAATAACCATATTTCAGTTTCTGCATTAAGACAATTTTCTTTTCCTGTGGAAATGAGCTCCATAGGGTGAACTCTCAGCTGAAAGTTGCTGTAGCTGCTGTTCCCTTTTGCCTGTAAAATTTATATTATGATGGAAACATGGCATGAAAGCATGATCAGTGTCTCATATGTGGAATTAATTTTAAAATGCAAGTATTAGCCAATGAATTCTGATATATTTGTGTGAGTATTTTTAGACATAAGAGGTAAGAGTATTGCCATATTGCAGAGTAGGTATCAATGTTGTGCATATTTTTTCTTTCAATCACTGTGAGTGAAGCAAATGTTTTGGACAGTCAAAAAATACTAGGTGCCAGTTTCAGGAAAAACACAGTCCAGAGCTCTTCAGATTTAAACAGAATTAAATTTATCACAGCATTCCTTCCAAGGCAATATAAAAGGAAAAGGAGACAATATTTTGATAAATTTTCACAGCTGTCACTTTGTAATTGTAAAGCAGATATTTATGAGGCTGGAATCCTGATTGCAGCGTGTGTTTTTGTGGAGTGTTCCCAAATCTCAGGCCCTGAACTTAGCCTTGCCAACCTGCGTGCATTTACACGTTGCAAAAGAAAGATCAAATTGCATCCCTTCACCTACCCATGGAAGTTTACATCTCAAATTGCAAATTCCTCTGTCGTTTGCTGGAAGCCGTCAGGGTGCCCCTACAGCCTGCCCGGCAGTGATGTGTCCCGGCCGCCTCTGCAGCCCGGCTCGGCGCTCACCCTGCTGTGCCGAGCTGCAGGCTTACTGCGTTTAGGAAAGTCTAAAAAGGAGCTGGTTTGTGGATAGATGAGGAGGATAAGCGGCACCAAAGTGTTACTTTTGCACTCTTGTTTAAATAACAGATTTTTTCCATCCAGTTTTGGCATGTATATTTTAAGGAATTGGTTAAAAAATATTTGGGTGGAGTCTCTTTTCCTCTGTTACTGCTGCTTGTAAACTGCCAGCTCTAGTAAAGGACATACTGTAGAGACAAAAAATTAAATCAGTATTTAAAAAAACAGAATCTTGAGGGTTAAGCAGAGAAAGCTGATGGTATTTAACAATGTGTTAAGTGGCTCACCAAGCACTGTTTTGTCAGCAATTTTTTTTATGGCATGCCTGCAACATCACGGTTCAATCCATGCAAATGGCTATGGTTTTTCCAGTTCTCTAAGGATTTAAAGTCCAGATTTGCTTTTTAAATAGGGTGAAAGGATTAAAAAATTCTTAGTCTGGCCTTTATACCAGTAGGCATATCCTATGGGGTCATAAGAGCTTGGGATGTAGTCTTTGCACTAGGCAATATTTTTATTAGTCCATGATCCTAAAGGTGATTAGTAACATTGGCTGTTAGGATTGAAAAATAAAATAAACAGGAAGATTTAAGAGGAGCATACACGCAGAGCATTTGCAGCAGGCATATTTAGGTTTTCACAAACTTTTTTGAGTGCCAAAACATGTCACAGAAAATTTAAATCACTGAAATAAAATAACATGAAGGAAGCAGTTAAGAAGTGTCTGGAAAGGGGAGGCTGAAGACTCATGCCACACTTCAGCCTGAAAGGATCTGGGTCTGGCAGATTTCCAGGGCTGCCATGCCCCCAGCGTGCCAAGGGCACGAGGGCTGGGATAGCGCCTGTCACTGGGAGCTCCGGCTTACAGCGCTGGGCATCAGCCAGCCGGGCAGGGTTGTTACAGCCAGGACTCGTCTGTTAACGTGGCTACGGCTGTCCCTGCAGTACCCCCGTTGTTAACAGGCTGTTTCAGACAAACCAGGTGTGTGTAAGCTAAGTGGGTCCGTCTGGCTTTTGTATTGGGAAGAAGGGCTGTGAAATGTGAAAGGCTTCGGCTGGAAGGCACAAGCTGCACTTGGGAGGGTCAGAGGGTGAGTGTTTGTCTTGCAAGCAGGAGAAGAGGTATAGCACCAGTCCTGTTTCTGGGAGCTCCTCTGCTGCTAAAGACGGGGTCCAGGAGTTCAAAATAAAAATCCCCATCCTGAACAAGAACCAGCTCCTGTCTTTCCCTGTGCAACTCATGCGGGAGCAGCGGCATGGAGCAGTTGCCCCGCTGCGGGCCCGGGTGAGACCTGCGGCCCCTCAGGCAGGCCCGAAGCGGCAGCGCGGGGCTCGGCACCGCCCCACGAGCGCTTTGCAGTGGCTCTCGGTGAGGGGACAGCTGAGGGCTGCACGGCGGCCATGGGCTCCTCAGGGACTGGAGCAAGCGGCTCTTGGGGTGCGGGTTTAACGGAGGGCAGCCTTGACAGTGCGTGTGCACCCAGGGGAGCTGTGAGGAGAACGGCAGAGCTGCTGGGACCCTTTCTGGATAAAGTTAAATAAGAAGTGAAAGATGCATGTGGGCTTTGGGGAGCGGCTCACGTTTTTACCCGGATTGTTAAATTGCCGTCTCACTCGCATCGTGAGGAGCGATGAGGGCTCTGCAGCCTCCGGGGGCACCGCCAGCTCGGAGGGATCTCTGTGCAGGAGGCGCCTGCACAGTCTGGGGCTCTGGTCACAAACAGGCCTGCCCTCACTCTTGCTTTCAGTGGAAAGAAACCTAAAGGTGGCGTTTGGATCCCAGTCCTCTGATGAAATGTCTCAAACCCCCTCTTCGAGCCACAGAACATGCTTGACAGGCAGCTCAGATGAAGAGGGCAGCATGCAACAAGCAGACACACAGGTGCAGGTGATGAGGGTGTTGAAGGTGGGGAAGATGGTCAGGTGAGAGAGGCAAGAGCAGGTACGGGATGACAAACACGTACATGAAGAAGGTGAGGCTCTTACTTTGATTTACATATACTAAGCTGGTTGTGCCCTCAGTCTGAGGATGTGGGGAGGCGATGTTGATAATTAAGACTGGAAAAAGGAAGAAATCCATGATGAGGTTATTGTCAAGTTGGTTGACAGAGAAAGTTGGATGAATGCTGTGATTATGAGTGTTGTAGCATGACTGTGCTGCCTTTCTCCAGAGAGGGCTGAGGGATGATTACACTGGAAAGCACGTACCCCGCTGACATGCTTTGTACCATTACAAAGACAAAGTAAGTACACCCATGTTTTTACTGGCAGTGCTTAGTTAATTTTTCTGTAACTTCCCTCAAATGTGTGTCCCTGAAGTGAGTCATATTTTACTGCATGCTAGACAACAAGGGTCTGTCATAAACCAAGAGGCCTTGCCTGGGCCAGCTGCTATCCGTGTGGACCATGGAAAGCACAGGATGATCTGCTCTGAGGACAGAATGATTTCTTCTGCTTGGGTTGTGCCCATCACCTGAATCATGGAATCACCTACCAAGGAGGCCACAGTTATACTGGGACCTTCACAAATCTAGCTCTGGCAAGGCATCGTCAATGGTTAATTTCGTTTTCTGTTTTAATGTAGGAGTAGAGTTGTGCCAAACTTATTCCAGATGATTTTTCTATTGCTTATTCTTGTGAACTTTCATTTATGATATTGCTCTTCCATTACGAGATAAAAATTTATATGATGTTGAACCTTAGACCTCATACTTTTAGAGTGCATACCTTTTAATCAATATCTGGTTTAACAACTGTGAGCCAAGACCAAATTGCTATTTGATGCTTTCTCTCATCTAGATGTTGTAAGAAATCTTAGTTGCAGTGTTTATTTGATTAATGACAAATAGTATGGTTACATAGACCAGAGCTATATTTTATAGATTTCTCATGCTTTTATTGAGCAAAATCAAAACTGTTACATCAAAATCCAAGGTATTCACAGAGTTATGTTTTCCATATAAATGCACGTGTATATACAAACACACATAATTCCATCTAGTACTGGGTGAACCCAAGAAGGCAAAGTTCCAACGTGTATTGGAGGCGAATGCACGTGGCCATGAGTAGTGCAAAAAGCATGTAGAGTATGCAAGCCAGTGCTCTTGTGAACAAGCAGTTTACATCTGGAAGATCTGACTCAGTTGTGCTGTCTTTCAAAATCTTACAGGCCTGGACTTTGTTGGCTTCCTTCAGGCAGTTAGGGGAGCCATCAGCCTGTGCCTGCTGTATGGTGGCTGGAGGAGGCAGCCCCTGCCTCAGCACACCTTTCCTGTCTGCTGAGCAGCACCGGGGAGAGCCCAGAAAAATCCCACTCCTAACTGAGCACCTGCAGCAGGCTGGGGTCAATCTGCAAGGGCATCTTCCCTAGAGGGCAATGCCCATGCTGGGAACCAGTTCTTAAAAAATCATGTACTTCAATCTGAATGAACTCTTCATTCTCAGACCTTATATGAGCTGGTGGTGCCAGTGTAGAAATGTGATGATACAGGTTTATTTTGACACAATCAATAAAGGGAACAGTTACATGGAAGAGCACTGGAGGAGATCAGGGTCACTGCCGTACAAGCATGCAGCTTCTTTCTCGAGGAGGGATAACTCGTGTGTTGCCCCCTGCTTACAAGCCTTTAAGATTTTCACAGCATGGAAAGAAACCAATGTGTGTAAAACTGGAGGCATTTGCCAGGATCTAGGTTCAGTTCCACATTTGAAGAAAAAAATAGTCTGCATTATTCAGAGTCCATATTTCATTTTTAAAGTAAACTAAGGGCCAAATTTTCACCTGGTATAAACCTGCTCCTTCAGCTTCTGTCAAATTGTCTATTTACACCAACAAAGCATCTCTCAAGTGTGTAAGCTGTTCTTTAGTACCTAATAACAGAAATATAATCTGGCAAGCAGGCAGTTTTGACAGCTGCCAGTGTACTTCAGATCCAAAGATGATTCCTTGAACTTCAGCTCTTCCCTCCTTCTTTAGACTTTTCTTAAAAACAAGACCTATTCCCTAGTCTCTCATGTCATACATACTTGTTGCAATGTTAGTTCAGCACACTACCCATTTTCTCCAAACATCTGAGTTCTGCTCCACAGCTGTTAAGTCCTTTTCCTCAACTCTAATCAACATTAAAATCTCTTATTCCCAACTGAACTTCTGACAATTGCAGTGCTGGTCCTCCTGTTTCCATTTAAGTCAAGAAGGCTCACATTTCAGATCAGCCACTGCAAAATGCCATGCTCATTTTTTAAAAAAAGATGTCTTTTGAGCAGGGCAAGGCATTAGAGCTATTCTAGCTTCAATGACTTGGGTAGGTTTTACTTTGAAACCCCCAAGGAAAGGTTGAAGCAGGTGTTCTGGACACGTGATCACAGCACACAGAGGGTGGTACTTGAGGTCTCCTCACTCGTGGTGAGGCTGTGGGCTTGCCCAGACAAGTGCCCCATGATGTATTTGACGTTGTCTTTCTGGGGCAGTCACTCCCATAAGGGGAGAGAAATGTGTGGGGCACTGGGCTGTGTTTCACCGTGCTGTCACTTTGGCACTTGTAAAGGTAAATGGCTTCCAGGCTGCGATGGGCTTGCTCCTGACAAGGGTGACAGTCAGCAAGGGGCCACTCTCGTGTCCCTTTCTCAGCAACACTTGCTTCATCTCCAAGGAAAACACCAGCATTAGTCATACATGCATCAGCTGTGGTGATCCCACCCCTTATACACCCTGTTCACACTGCCTGCTCCCAGACGTTTTTAGCTGGCAACTGCTTTAAAATGCTGTGGCTAGGACTGGGCTAGCTGGCACTGCGTGTGATGGAGCCCACTCATCAGGGAGGCTTGAACGCTGTTTTGTTGATACAAGTTTTCAGGGAGGTTTCTTTCTCTTTTTCCTTTGAGCTCATTGCCATTCCTGCATTAGGTGCCATCCATTCACACTTCCAAGTATGCTTTTTGGACAAAGCAAGCACATCCCTACCTTGACACTTTTGCCTTTGTCTTCTGGAAGTGACTTTGTAGGTTAGGTGATGTCACTAGAGACAAAGAAGTAGCATGTGGCATTTGAATTCCTGAGTATTAAAGAAATATTTCCAGATAACAGTCTGCAAAAAAATCACATAGACTGCAACTTTCATTTAGGGCTCATAAAATGCTTTGGAATAGCAACCAAACAGTAAAATCACACAGTGCTCTTAGACAAATAATAGGTGGGGGCGGGGGGGGTGTGGAATGACTATATGGGATAAGGATGTGCATTGTATTGAACCCTTTGGAAAAGATTTAGAGTTTGTGGAAAGAAATGACCTTTCAGTTCTTCAAATACAGACACATGAAGCTGTTGCACAGTGCTAAAGTATTTTTAATGAATTAGAGTTGTTCTTTTATCAGTCATCAAATTTAAGGAAACCACTCTTCATGTGTCATGGGCTGTGCTTTCAACATACTCTGTGATTCATTGCCAAGGACTAAGAGACTTCAGGGATGTTCTCTGAACTTCTCACCTTCCCTAGGACTGACTGCCATTGAAATGGACATTACATGACCCCTAAAGGCTTCTAACGTGTGATTCAAACTGAGATTTGACCAAGTATTTGATGGGAATGCTTGCATTTTCCCTGAAACTTTGCTTTATTTTCCTGAAGATTTTTAGTGCTAAAATTAAGCCTATTTTAAACTGATTTACTGAATTACATCACACAACTCTGTGTCTCTGGCTGTGGATTCAAATAGGCAGCCAGATGAGGAAATTTCAAACCTTTGTTCTATTTTTCTAAAATACTTGAAAACTTCATGTGGATGTCATTGAGACAGAGCAAAACACTCTCATGGAAGGATTACTCATTTATTTTTTCTTGAGGAAGATTGGTTGATCAAAGCTATCATATAAATCTTGCAAAACTGTCAGGTGTTTCTCTCCATAACACATAATAGGAGCTATTCACTGGTGATACTAATTAAGAAAAACATTTCTCCCTGGCAGTGGTTTGCTTTTGATGTTCCTATCAGTGCAAACAGGCAAATGCCAGAGAGCTGAAACCTTATTGCTGCTAGTGTGTCACTGGTATCCAATACTGCAGGTCTGTTTGCCAATAAAAGCAAGGGAGTTTTCTGTAAAAACTCTTGAAGCCCTAATGAGAATTCCCCCCTAAAACTCTCTCCTGCAGCTCCAATGACAAATGGGCTCTTTACTGTTGATCTCTGTGTATGTATCTTCCTCTTCTCACAGTCTGAGTTCATTTTGCAATAGAAGCAGCTTGTGTTTATTTCCTTTCTTCTTTAAACCCTGATAGTGACAAATAGGTCTTAGTGAGCTATTTCTTTTTTTTCCTGCATACTCCAGGTACTGAAATTCAGTGGAATTACCCTTGTAATAAAACACATATTGTGAATTAGACATAGAAAAATATCTATTTAGGCCACCTTGTCTGAGACATTTGGAGGTTTGATGCACATTTTATAGCAGAGAATTAGTGCTGGTTTCTGTGACACAGCTCCTGATCATCACCTAAGTGTGTCAGGTACTGGTACCCAGACACAGAAAACTCAGAGCAGATCTTGAAAGGTTTAAATCCAGGAGATGTGGGTGTGTTAGTATATAGCTTGAGATTTATACAATCTACTTTAAGCCCTTTGGGGGCAGCTCTTATCTGCTCTGTTTCATTTAGACACTGGTTCTGAAGAATGACATTCCCTGGACAAAATGCCATTCAAGAAAGGTAACTTGTACTTCCTATGGAGTGGTGTAAACCACTCTGAGGGCACAGCACAGTGGAGAAGTCCATGTCACAGCATTTGAATTTTCTCTGCCTCACTTTTTCATCTGAGGCTTCCCTAATCACTTCAGCAATTTAAAGATGATGCATGTCTGAGAGCTGATGTTCTGCGGGGAGGTCTCTGTTCTGCTTTCACTACTTCAGCAATCTGAAGTAAAATATGAAAGGTTAAAACACCTCACTCTAAGTGTTTTCTAAATTTTCTTGCTAAAAGGCACATTTTGCAGGTGAAAAAAAAAATAAAAAAGGTAGTCCTTCAATATATTTTTAAAACATTACATCAAGAAAATTTCCCTAAACTTTAGAAATACATATTGCTTGTTCCTCTCGGTAGTGTTTTTTTCCCCCATGCTATCTGCCAGGGCAACCTTTTTCAAACACTGTTCACTTGTAAATACATAAGCTACACTAAAGGATAGTACATAGGATGGAAGAGGCTGTTCTTTCCCTTTCCTGCTCCCAGCTCTCATCTGGTGTGTTTACAGCACAGTGCCTTTGTCATAGCACACAGAATTTGTGGAGTGAATCTGAAAAAGTGTTAAATGTCAGGCTGTGAACTAAATACTCCCAGGAATGGGAAGCATCATGAAGGGGTTCATGTGGTGGACAAACATCATTTTCCTGGGTAAACTTGAAACAACCTTGTTTTCTTGACTCCCAGTTTCAAATCTGATTGCATGTTCTGAGATCACTTTGGCTCCAAGTGATGAATGCCATGCCCTGTAATATTTAATAAGCTTCCCACTCTTACAAAGAAGAGTACTCTGTAGAATGATGGATATAGAAAATATCCCAGCTTAATAAAGTTGATTTTTAGGTCAAGGGAATTTGATGATTAAAAGATGTTGAAATGCACTGGATCCCGCACTTCAACTACGGCTAGTTTATTCTAAAGTTCCTCATGCTGAAAGGAGGAAAGCTGTGTCACAGCTGGGTGATTCACACCATCCAATGAGACCTTTGGTACAAAGTATTTTCCTCTTTAGAGACCTGTGTGACCTCTGGCGTGGCTGAGGCTCAGAACTGCTCTTCCCCGCTCCCATTCGGAGGCTGACCCCCATGTTGGAGCCGGGATACCTCAGTGTGATCCTAACCTCTGTCTACTCTGTAATTTGGATAAAGATTTTTCCTTATTTGTACCACCAAATTTGTCTTTGCCTAGTCTTTTTCTACAGGAACTCTGAAGTTTGGCTGCAAAATCTGCCTTTCCTTTTGTGGGGCTCTGCAGTGCAGTGTTCTTGTCTTGCTTGGAATGAGGGGAATCCTGACTCTTTGGGATCTGTTGGACTCCTGCCACCAGCTCCTGCTGCTGGACCACCTGAAGGAACTGTGTTGCTCCTGCTCTGAGACATCTTCCTCCACCTCCAGCTAGACATGTCCAACCCACAAGAGGGATTGTCTTCTCCATTTTTAATTCTTCTGAGTGTGCACTCTGTTCAGACTGGTATCCAGCACATTCAAATAAACAAAAATACATAATAGTGAAAAAGCCATAGACAATAGCTCTACTGGAGGGAGATGTATTCTTTATCCACAATGACTGCTCTGAAATTAGGATGAGAAATTGGAAGAAGTGGCAAGGGGAAGCTCAAACTGTTTTGGAGATTTCTTGGAAAAACACACAGGGTTTTGAGACATTTATTTTGTGTGATGTGATTAGTGTATGCTGGGTGCTTTATGGAGGTGACTCATTCGTTGCTTGGGTGCGGGGGGGTGAAAGAGAAACAAGAGATGTTGTCTGTATCCTTGTAGAAAGCTTTGAGTTTGCTTTAATAAACTCTCTGCAGGATTCTTGTTTAACTTTTCGTAGAAAACCCTCATCCTATTCTCAGTCTAAATATGATGTTACTCACAGAGAAAGATATTTCCCATCTGAGTAGCCAGCACAGAATAAGGACTACAGGGGACATGAGTAAATAACACAGGAAAGAGAGGTGGAAGGCAAAAGGAACAATAATTAAAATCAGAATTTCTAATATATTGCAATTTATGTTTGTTTGGGGTTGTATAAATACTTTCCTACAATGCAGTTGTTTAGATATTATCCTCACAAAAATCCATTTAGTCAGATAAATCAACAGGCACAAGAATATGGTTCAGGATTTTTTTACTCCTGTTAATTCTCCCAATACTAAGTATGCACTAACATTCATGGTTCTACTTGAGTATTTGTTTACACAGAGCACATTATGTTCCTAAATCTAATCTTTGACCATGACAGTGATCAACTTCTTGCTTACTAAAATCCACCAGGCACAGCAAACTGTACATGGAGATAGGACCCTCTCCAGTAGGGGAGACCACTTTGTTTGAATGCTAACTTTGGTGGCATGAGATTACATGAAACCATTCCAATGGTTCTCCTTCCTCATCACAGCAGTTCGTCGATTGACTTGAAGTTTTGGTGCCAAAAGTAGTGTTTTGTTTTCAAAATATTTAAATGGGACTTCCTGTGTGTGCTTTCTGTTGTTATTTCCCCAGCCAGGTGGAGGTTGGTTAAGTGAGCATCAGTGGGTCAGCCGCCCCCACCTGCCCCGGGCTCCAGGTGTGTGGCTCCTGTGTCCCACCCAGGTGGGGCTGTTGCCCGAGGACTCTTCCCTGGCACAGGAAGCAGAGGGAAGGAGTCCCCCGCCTTCAGGGTTGGAGCCCACTCTGAGCTTGGCAGGCAAAGGTAAGGAAGCCTTAAAAAATGAATATGCTTGATTTTGACATTTGAAATAAGGCCTTTGAATTTAAAATGTCAGAGTTACAGTGAGTGTGAACCTCATGGTCAATTTGTCTCTGAGAGTAAAGCTGTAGCAAATAGTGGGAGAGTGGGGGGTTGGGCATGTGAAGAGTCCTTGAGCTGTCTTTATTTGACTTTCGTCAGAAATAATTTATTAAGCCTAATTTGAAAGGCTGCGTGGACAGATCTTGCAGATGCTGAAACAGAGGAATTGCTTTACTCAACATATGGAAAATATTTACGGACCTTACACAATGGTGATATATATGAGTAAACAGAATGTCAGATAAGCCCTGCATTCCTTTATTTTCACTTAAGACTCAGGAAAAAATATATGCTTCTTTGCTAGCAGGGAGAGAGGAGGCCATGTTGGAGGGCAAATTGATCTGGAGAAAAATGTGCATGTTAAGCAAAGTGAAAGATCAGCTTTAGAATCCTTGAATAATTCACATGTCACAATATCTCCTCTGAAGTCTGTGCAAAGGCTGATTTTTGTGGACTAGGAGCTTAGGTTATGGCTCGGTTTTCTGTCCACCTCCATTTAACTTGCAATTAGAAGTTAAAATATCGCGATTACTTTGATCCTGCTCATGGGGGGGTGGGAGTCGGGGATGCGCCTGTGCCAGCAGGGGAGAGGGACAAGCCTGCCCCCGAGGCAGGTTAAGGCTGTTCTTCCTTTCCTTGGCCACCAAAGCAGTACCCAGGAGTTCCCGTGGAAGCAGGGTCTGGCAGACGGCAGGCAGAGCCGGCAGCTCCGCCGGGGGCGGCGGCGCTTTGCGGAGCTCGGCCCTGCCCCGCAGCCCGGAGCCCACGGCCGGGCTCGGACACTGAGCCTGTCTTCCCGGAGCTGCGCTTAGCTACTCGGGCTTAGGCCTGGTTCCCTTTTCCGGTGGTTTTACACTGTTTCAGTGTTTGTACTGCGTGAATGTGCCTTCGCCTGCTCCCCCGGCTCCTCGGCATTCCCTGGGAGCATCGCGCAGCAGCAGCGCTGTGCCCGGGCCGAGCAGCCCGCGGTCATTGCCCCGGCGGGAAAGGCAGGAGCAGGCTGACAGCTCCAACGGGATGCAGCACAGCTGGTGCTGACCGTGCTCTGCCAGCCAGCAGCCAAAGCAATTCCAGAAACCTGCCCTTGGGTCGCCAGTTTTGTTGTACATTTATTAGCATGGGCTCCTATGCAAATGGTTTCTCATCCTCCTCACTGGTAAATGGACCGATGATGCTTTTCTTTCCCCTTTCCCTGGCAATGTTGCTAAGATATAGGAAATTCAATACCTTGCCAGCTAGGTGAGGTGAAAATGCATCTTTGACCAAGTATGTTACCAAAGTGGAGATATTAAGAAATGCTAGCTTGTGCAAAATACTGGTGGTTTGAAACAATGACATTTCAAAGTATTGCTGACCTAAGAACTTTCTTTGACTTTTGCTGTTGTTTCTTTTGGATATGCTTAGTTGTATATCTAAGCAACTCTGGTTATTGAATGAGGTTTCAAGAGAAAAGGTAAGCAGAGGAAAGAAATTCATACAGGCAAATACAAATAACTTCTGCTATAGCAACTAAATTTCTTTCATTTTGAAACCCTGAGACTATTTTAAAATGTATTGATTCAGTAAACTTCTTCAAATATATAAAAAGAGCAGGATTGAGAATACTTACCCATACTGAAATGCTTAGGAACTACCTAAGATTAGTTAGTTTTGGCACAGGCCTGCAAAGGCAGACGAATGTCATCATGTTTGAAAAAGGAGGACAAGTGGCAAAGGGTGATTCAAGTGCAGCATAAACTTGCTTAATTTACAGCACAATCTTGCTTTTAATAAAAACAGGAGAATTGGTACACAGTGCTGGCAGAAAGCCTGAGGCAAAATGAGATTTAGCTGTGGATATCAATTAGGAAGAACAGCCAATGTTTGCCATTGCTACATTTATTTTTGTTGCTTAACCTTCTCAAGATTAATCTGTATGTTGCGTTGGGGTTTTTTTCAATTTTGCTTGGTTTTTTTT
>VXBQ01004994.1:426809-475230 GCA_013400175.1 Phainopepla nitens
TTAGAGGCCAGTCTGTAACTGTGTCTGAAGTACTTTTTATATGACTGTGGTGTCCTGGTCTGCTCTAAGTTCCACTGACAAACACACACCAGGTCACTTGCTGCTTGGTGCTCACTCGTGTCAATGCTGGGTCCAATAAGAACCAGCTGTGAATGCATCTGAGCTGTCTCTGATACAGTTCCAAGTCTGGAAAAACGAATTCCTCCCTTTCTTTGCAGACAGTGTTGTGCAATGGCCTGAGCTCACTAAATTCTGTTGTTCAACAGCAAGTAACCTAGGTACCACATCTGTTTTAATGGCAACTGGCTTTGTCAAGGCAATAGATGTTTGGGAGATTTTTGCACCCTATGCTCTGTTTATACCAACTCACCTTTTTATGCTGATGGAATTACAAGAAATCAGTACAACCATTACATCTTGGCCACTATTTTCATACTATTTTGCCAGCTAAGCGGACCTGAATGACACTGTTTTCTGGCAGAACTCCAAGAATCAGGTTAATTCTGTTGCTGTACACACAAAACCACTGTTAAGGAGTTTCTGTTAGCTGCTTATAAAGTGCTTTGAGGAAACATTTTATAGGAAAGATGTGAAATGGTACCATGAACTAAGGTGGCTAATTATGAAACCATATGGAAAATCAAATGATAAAGCAAGAAAAACAACCCAGGCACTTTGGTATGTGGTATTGTAATGTTTCCTGGAAGGGGTGAGCTTGGCTAGCAAGATTTCCATCATTATCCCTTTCCTCTTCTACCCACTACATCCCTTGGCTCTGTAGTGCTCTTGCAGGTGTTGTTTGTTGCAAAATACATCTAATCCCTACGGAATCTTGATGAGTACTCAACATACAATAAGCTATTTGTGCCAACTGATGTCTACTTCTACTTTTGGAGCAAGGAGTTTGCTGTGCCTTTTTTTTTTTTCCCCCAAGAGGTTTATACCAGCTGCCTTAATCATTTTAGTGTTTACAGGTCTGCAGTTGGTGGCAGCATTAACTGCATTGTTTGTTCCCTTTCCTTCTGCAAGTAGTCTGTTACACAGAAACATCATTTCAACCACTTTCCTATTTTAGTATTCCAGCAAGCAGTGTAGTTTTCCTGGGTTTGTTCTTTGCAGCTGTACTCCAAGGGTCCAAAATGAGGGCTGAAAGATAGAATCAATCAATGCTATCAGAATTAATATTTGTGCTTTATCTTCATAAAATACTGACGCTAAGATAAAAAAATAGCCACAAATATAGTTTACTACAGCACTGTACTTACAACTTGCAATGTTACCAGCCTGCAAGCTGGTCTATTTTTGTAAGCAAGTGGATATTCTAATTTCTCATGTCCTTTCCAGTAAATACAGCCTATATTCAGGGCTGGGATAATCAGCTCCCTGACTTGGTAGAACTGCCTAAGATTTCCAAGGGCTACATGCTCACAGCTCAGGACTAGCTTGTGTTGGGCAAGACCAATTATTAAAGTGAAAAAGCAGTAAGAATTAGCTCTTGAAAGAGCTCCAGTGATCTTAGGGGATGTAGTCTAGTTACAGTTAGGATAAAAAAGTAGAAAAAGCCAAGGACTACAACGGGTGCAGAGGCAAAAAGTAGTTACAAAATGGAGGGGTGGCCTGCTCAAGGACTTGACAGTTTAGGAAATGACTGTTGAATGTGGAAAAAGGTTCTGTCCATGCCTGGTCTTATACTTGGGTTTAGGGTTAACAGAGAGATGAAGCCTCAGTAAAAGCTGACCCAAATCAGAACCTGAATTGTTCTTCCTGGCCTTAGCTCGTGACCCCCCAGTTATGGCCCAGAGGAATGAGCTGCCAGAGATCTAATGTTTGCACAGCTTACCCTTCCCTCTCCTAAGTGCCTTGCTCCACCTGGTGCTTCTAACCCTAGGAGTTCTTCTTTACCCTAGCACTAACCCCAGAAGTTGGCTGATTAGTATATAATAATGCCCAGTTATGACCCAGACAAATACTTCAGTATTTATTAATTTTGCGTAGCTGATCTATTATTTTGGATACCCTTTTGCATTCTGTCCCTGCTTGGAGCTGTCTCTCTCCTAACCCTAGGAATGGGCTGAACCTCAGCTTGTGGCCACCAGGCATGACCCAGAGGCCATGGGTGAAATCCTTGTACAGCCAACCTCCTGTTCTGGCAGCCCTTTTTCATCCCACAGCTGTTGGAGCTATTCTTTCAAGGTAATGAGCAGACTGGGTGGTGATCATCCAGCCCTCATTACATCGTGTTTGTAAGAACAAGTAGATTACAAAGAGAAGAGAAGAAATGCCGTTTCTTTAGGCCTAGTCTGCTTGGCAGTCAGACAGCTTCTGTGCTGGTCTGCACTGAGGCTTGCTGCAGCTACTTCCTGACAGAGCCTCCCCCAAAACCTCCCTGTCATGGTCACAGTTTGTGTTCTTCTCGAAAAATGGCCTCTCTGGTGGGACAGTTTGGAATGTCCTTTCTCTAAGTGCGCAGTTTCAGAAGGTTGAAAAAGTGTGGTATTCCAGGGCTGTTGTTCTGTGTTCAACAACTTCATTTTAAATGTAGCCTTGAATAAATGATTACTAACTCAAGCCACTCAGCTGGGGACCAAAGCCCTGTCAAGCCCATGGGAACATGCTAACAAATGTAATGCTGAACAAATGTCGAGTACATTGTGTCACGTTTTTGAGAAATGTCACAAGGTAAAATATTCATTCTTTGGCAAGGGGAGGTCTCAGCTAGGAGGTGCCAAAGGAATTCACAAAGTTTTGGAAATCTCTATGTATCACTTTCTCTAGGGAAAGAGTGAACTCGAACATGAGTTCCTTGACTGTTTACATCTCAAAATGGAAGCTGGAAACCCAACAAGGACACACGAATTTCAACACAGTATATTACTGCAGTTAGCACTCTGTGGAATATTGGTTCTGAAGCTGTTGAACTGGTTCTTGGGGGTCTATTTTGTAATTTATAGGGTTTGCATTTTATAATGTAATTGGAATTTGCAAGATTTTTGTGCATGTTTGTTTATAAAAATCAAGGCTGTGTACTGAGTTTTTTAGTTCTCTGCTGTGCTAACACAGATATGAGCAGGAGGCATTCAACAATGCAGTCACTGTTAACTCAAGGAGAAGCAGGTAACCCTACCTGGCCTTGGATGAAACAACTAAGATCAATTAAGGTATAGAAGATCATTAGAGCAACTTCTCCTTGTAGTATTTCTGAGATAACAACTGATACAAATTCTGATGTGAGAGAGTGCACATTGTCCAGCAGTTGTCACCCACACTGGACTCATCGTACTACCAGTATTATTATTTGATAGTTTAAGACTCATCCCCTGTGGCTGGTGTTGTGTGTGGTGTAAACACAGGTGTGTTGCAGCACAGCACTGTCTAAAGCAGCAGTACCTGAATCTTCACACCCTCCCCACTGGTGATCAGATTTACTCTGCCCTGGAAAAGAAAGTGGATCACGGGTCTGAGGACCCTTGAGTACATTGTACAGTACTCTACCCAGCTCCTTTGTTGTGGGTACATCTAATGCACAGACTGTGGCAACATCTAAGAGGTTGCCATAGTCTGTGCATTTCCAAGCCTCTGTGTCCTCGTCCTCCTCCTCTTCCTCCTGTGTTTTGGTGGAGATCTGAAAGAATTTTATTTTAACAACTAAGGAAAGGTGACTTAGGGACATTCAAAATGCACTCTGCTTCAGCTCCTGGGAAGAGTTGTTATTTTCACTGTTGGTGAACTAGCTAAAACTAGTGGCAAGAACTGGTGGAAATTAATTACCCCAGGTAACTGGGGAAGGCAGGTCCTTTTGTTTGAATATGCTGTGAGCATTTGTCATGTCATTAATAACATGGCATCAATTGCCTGTCATTTGTTTCTACCTAACTGCTTCCCTCAGGCATTCCTGCTGCTCTTAATTAGACTTATTTCCTCATACATTCATATGCATTTTCCTCCTGACCTTTCCATTGTGTTTGTTTGTTTTGGTTTGGGGTTTTTTGTTTGTTTATTTGGGTTTGTTGGGGGTTTTTTTACTTTTTTTTTTTAGTTTCTTCTCTTTTTCTTTTAATTTTATTTTCTTCCCACCCCTTTGCTTTTTATCCCCATGCCCCACTGGCCTATGGTATTCAGTTAATGCTACATTTCAGGCCTTCCAATCACATCTGTTAAAAATCTTGTGATTGAGCTGGATATCATGCACTCAGGGTTGGTGAAGCTTTGTGGTGCAGAGTTTGCAGCAGAAGCTCAGAGAGCAAGCTACTCCAGGTAGTTCCCCTGCTTCTCTAGTGGGTTATGAAACCTATGTCAGGCTATGAAAGAGAAGTTACTGTTAAGCATTTTGGCTGCCTTAAATTCAGCATGGATTTCTGGTCTCTGATCTGCATAGCAGTTACTATAGGATTAACCAAAACTGCAAAGACAGCTACAAACAGCTTACTCTTTTTAATCACATCTGAGGGTTTTATTGAACAGGTCCCCAAGACAAAATTGAAGAGTGCTGATAAAATTACGATAGTTGCCACCATGGACTTCAAACAAACTCTTAATCGGCCTGTCATTTCATACCCCCGTTATAGAACAAAAAGTACAGCTGGGGGCTATTTCTGCTCTGTGGGGTTTCTGTCCACTAAAAAGCTCCAGGCTAGCACCCAATATGTAAACTCTGTTTATATCAATCACTGTTTTGTGTCTTTGCTGATTTTTATCCTACTTGAGTGAATAATGCCTTGTACAAAAATTGATTGGCAGATTGCTGGTTGTCCTTAACCTCTGGTGTTTCTGAGGGTGTTGAAGAATTAGCAACGCTGAGAACAAGCACAAGTTGGCCAGGAGCTGGTATTTCATCATGTTGCTAGGATGGTATGAGCTTGCTGATAGCCTGTGATGATGGATCAGGACAGTTGGCCTTGGAGAAAGTCTTGCCTGTTTAAGGATGAACATGAGGAGAGGCAAGATAGCTGTCATGCCTCCAGGCTGTTTCTGTATAAGAGAAACAGACCACTGGACTGTTTTGCCAGTTAGAATGGAAAGTGTGTTTGGTTTATGTCTCATATAAATAATAAAAGTAATAAAAAGTCACAAATACCTCACCGCAAATGGAGCGGTCAGGAACAAATTTAAGAGAAAAACAAATAGCTGACCAAAGCACATTAACCACTCGGACGTAAGTCTGACTTCAGTCTGCAAGAAAGGGCTTTATTTGCCTCTACACTTGATGTGCTCCATTGACTTAAGCACCTAGGGTTCTGGCTTTTTTTTTTCCCCTGCTTCTGGCAAAAACAAGAACTGATGAGGATAATTGTGTTCATGAATGTCCCTCTCTGGGGAGAAGAAGGGTGCCAGGACTCCTCTTGTTTGCTCTTGTCTCTGCCCAGAAGGCCAGTCAGTGCTTGCTCTGTTGGGAGACGCTGGCAGAAGCGTGTTTCCTTGGCAGAAATGCGACCTGTTATACACACACACACACACACACACACACACACACAAAATAGTACACAGTGTCCTCTTTCCTCAAGCACTGGAAATGAGCATAATGCTCTTTCCTTGCTCAGACATCCAAGCCTGCCTTCCAGGGAGTGCTATGCCCGAGTCCCAGCCCCCAGCTCCACGTTCCACTGGCCAGGCTGGGGGCTGGGCTCGCGGCCGCAGCCCGCCGGTGCTCTGGCCTCTTGTGAGAGCTCTGTCTCCAAGGGAGCTGCTGCAGCCAAGTTCACATTCAATAGTCTCAAGTCTTGCCATCTATCAGCCTATATCCTGGCCAGTGGCTTCTGGTGTCTGTTTCTTTGAAATGCAGAGCTATTAAATTTATTTAGCTACTTTATTTAGATCAAATGTAGTTTTATGGTGTCTTGTAGGTATGTGAAGGTTCTTGTCATCTCCTCACACACTCTTTTGTGAAAGTTTTTTTTTTTTTGGCAATGGTCGACTTTGTGTTTGTGAGGACCAGTTAATATCTAGGTGATGCTTTTTTTAAAAAAGATACTTTATTTTTCAATATGTGTTTTTCTGCCTGTGTGTGGTTCCCAAAGGTCAGCCTTATTCAATGCTGAGGAAAAAACCATGGGCACCTTCTGCTGATATAAGCTGCCATTAGCAGAAACAGATCAAACACATCAGCAGACAACAGGAGTTCTTAAGTGCTTAGGAAAGATTATATTATTTGTTGTACATATTTTAGTTATTACTACATTTCTGACCTTTATTAGATGATTACTTCACACAAGAGAACTCACAGACCAGCCATGCTGCACCAGTGTGGAGGGTAGGGACAGCTGTCTCTTTGCTCTAGGAAAAAGCGTGTTAAAACTAAAATACTTTGTTTATAAGCATTTGGTTACAAAAAAACCTACCTGGGTAATTCCTTGGAAGGAATGAATTTTTAGTCTGCAAAAAGAAGCAAACAATTTTCAAATCCCTTGGTCTGGTGCATGATGCACCAGCTGGGTGACACTGCAGGGTGCCCCCCCGGCTGTGGGTGCCAATGGAGAAAAAGCTGAGACTGAGCAGACTACCAGGGTTTGTCTGAAGATATTTTTTCCAGATACCAGGAACTATAGTCTTTCCTGGCTTTCTTGAAATGCTGAGTGCTAAAATAAATGTTATAGATGGAAAAACTGCAGGAGAACACACAAACAATGATCAAGTGGAGTGGAGGCCCAGATTTCACATTTTAGGTTTCCTTCAGAAATAGAATAAGATTAAGAAAGATGAAGATAAAGGTGATGATACATTAGGAAAAACAAGAGAAAATTCAGTGGGATATATATTATCCCCAAAGGAAACAGACAACCCTTATAATTCTCAAAAACAAAATAATTTTTTACTGAATACAGTAAGTCAGGTTTTCAGGATGGAGCAGATAATTTTTGAAGTCTGACGGAAGCCCCAATTCTGTGATTTGGAAGACAGGGCCAGCACAGGACGCTGCAGCCTGCTTGCCAGGACAGCCTCCTGGGACGTGTCTTAATCCACTGATCAATCAGTTGTTGCAGTCTTCTTGGGAATCTCTTTGTGGAATTTTTACAATGTATACTCCTCACAATTTGTACTATGGTTGAAAGGGAATTATAATAACTTGTGATTACAGATTTTTCTATATAGTTAACTTGAGTTTTAAGTTATAAAATTTAAGTGGCTTGGGACACGCCTTGTAAAGAAAGTGTTGCCTCTCTAGAGGTCAGCAGAGATGTTAGAGCTGGAGTTCCCAGGTAAGTGGGAAGGAGTATCTGATGCTGTCTTTTCATGCTCTCTCTGGCAGTGTTCTGCTCCAAGACCACGTTAGACCTGTTAGCCCTGAGCACCCTGCACAGGCTATCTTCTCCCTTCTCTGCAGAATCTCTTGGAGGGTGTGTGTCAAGGTGGATACGTCCATGTTGTAATTCTTAATTCTGTGGGATCTGTGCCAGAATACTGTAGGGGTGCCTCCAGTTATATCCTAGAATTTTGAAAAACTTTGAAAAGAAAAAACTGTGAAAAACACAACCCTACAGTATCTCAGAGGAGCCTGTTTAAACAAAAATATTCTAACTGAAATGAGGCCTAGAAATGCACAAGCTATTGAGTCACCTTCTATCTTGACATTCCTTCTTTTTCACTCTTACCACAGCACATTTCCCTCGTATGTGAAGGCACTCTGTCAGCACTTCATTGCAATTAGCTTGGTTGCACTGGGAATGGCTTTTAACGAGGCAGCTTAATCCTGCCTGGGCTCAGGAGTGCAACTGACAGCGAGGAGCTGTGTGCAAGAGATGTAAAGATATGGAGTTTGCAGGAAAGTGTGAGCATTGTGTAAATAATCCTGTGGATCTGATGCATATCTTCTGGATATTGATTCATGCTAGAAGTTTAATTTGAAGAGAAAGGAAAAGAGACTTATCAATGGCTTGAATCTGATGGTTGCTGAATGCTCTTAGTTCCCTATGGAGCTTGAAAAGTTGGTTCCTGTTGCTTGTTTACTGTTCCCTTCTCGAGTCAGTATTCTCCTGTGAGGTTTTATTTCATTTATATTTATGGGCATGTTTTTTGTCTGGGATGTTAATTGAAACCTTTTTTATAGGCAAGACATACATGCATGCTAAGCATGGAGGCTGTGCACCCACACCCACAAAAGCTACAGGGAATTTTAAACAGAGGAGTCAGGAGCGCCACAGCTGCCCTGGACTAAAGTGCCATTGGGTAGGGACAGACTGTTGTGCATGCAAGGCAGCTGTCTTGGGGAAGATATTGTTTGCTTAAATTGATTTTTTTGGGGAAAAAAATTTCTTTCTTGGGAAAGATAGTGTTTGTCAGCGTGAGACTCTCAGACCACACTGAGGAAAAATTGAAAAAAAAAAAAAGCAACTTTTCCCCCCTTTGTTTTAAGGGGAAGCAATTTCATTTTCAAAAGCAGAATCAAGTTCTGAAAGCACAGCTATGCTCCATGGGACTGTGTATTTTTTGCACCCCTTGGCTGCACCAAGATGTCCAAAATGTTAAAGGATTCTTAGTATGACATTGCTGATGCTAGTAAGAACAGCCAGAGTGCAACTCTTCTCTCATTGAAAGCCTCTTTTAATAGCCTTGTGCAAAGCTCTCTAAAGTCAGTGGAAATGTTCCAGCTAACCCCAGTGGGCACTGAGCCAGGCCATACATCACATCTGTCCTAGTCACCTGCGGGTGTGCAGAAATAACATGCACTAGAATGTGCTTAAACTGTGCAGCACAGTTCAGGAGTTTTTATAATCTGTAACATCCTCCTTGTAAGTACTGGACCACAATGCAATCCTTTTAAAAAAACATAAAAAGACCCCCAAAACTCACCAGCACACAACAAAAAAGCCTTATACCCACAACAAAACAAAAACCCCCAGCAAACATACAACTCCACCAAACAAACAAAAAAACCCCCCAAAATATTGAAGGCAAATCCTGGAGATCTACTTCTGAGAAACTCATTTATTGTGGGAAAACTGGAGTCCAAAATCAGTCCAGAGAAGTTCTATGACATTAAAAGAAAACAGAATTTCCTGCTGTAATACAGCAGATGAGGAGGCTGTGAGCCACTGTGTTTGGAAAGAACAGGTATATAAGCAAATGGATTACAAGTGCTTTATAAACTTGCTCTCTTTAGCATTCTCAAGCTGAAGCCACCTCACTGGGCAATAAAGATGTATAACTCCTGTGGCCAAGAGAGATAAAAAGCAGCTGGCCTGGTGTTTCACTTATCCTTCAACCTTTACATTTTAAAACATGGTGCCTTGTCCTTTGAAATTTTTTTTTCAGTATTTTTAACATTATTTCAGACCTGTGGTGCAGAGATCCATTTCCTAAGATGCCTGTGACTAGCAGCTGATGAAATCATTAGAGATGTCCATTTTTTGACTCTTTTGAGGTTATTCTGATGATTCTGGCAGCTAAGGAGCCTGAGGGGGCAGCAGAAGTGCAGCACCCCTCTCCTTTCAGCAGGATCTGAGCTCCTATCTTGCTTGTTAGCTGTGATATCCCCTTCCTCTGCATCCTTGTTTTCCTTCCACATGCTGCTGGTCTTCTAAGACCTTTCTCCCAAGTGCTGGAGATGCCCACTGACAACTCAGTCTTTTTAAAACCTCTTTGCATGCTTTTTCTGTGCTGGAATGGAAAACTTCACTACGTTAATGACAAGCTCATTTTCAGAAACAAGCACATTTTCCTTACAAGCCTCTGCTGGGAGAGGGGGAGAGTTTGTGTTTTCTTCAGCTGTTACAGTTCGCTTTTAAGTCTTTTTACTCAAATAGCTTGATTTATTTTGGTTGTCAGAAATTTACACATTCAGAGCTCTGGTAATATGTACAAATATTTACAGATGGCAACAACAGTTGGAATAATGTCTGAACAGCCTTCTTCACAGCAGTTAGCAGGATATCCAGAAAGGACTGAAACTACAAGAGGGTTTGCTAGACGCAAGCAACAAGAGACAAACGGCTTATTCAGTGGAGATAGCTAATCTTTTGTTTGCTTTCTCCATCTTATTATTCTGTATTACTGGAAAGAAGTGTTATCAAAACTAACTTTCTTCACTTTTAACAGAGCCGTTTGCAGAGCAATTTCTTACACACTCTGGATTAGATCAGTTCAGGGTTCGAGAAGAGTTAATCTTTGATATCTTGCCTCGTATTTTGTGAGCTTTCAATGAGATAAAATGGACATTTGTATGTAGCTAGTGAGGCAGCTTCTCTCCACAGCTAAGGTATGGGCTTCCATATATGGTATATTCTCCACAAGAAAGAAGCAGGATTACTCTAAAAAATCTACCTCTTCTATTAAGATATATAAGAAAATTGGCAAAATTTCCGAGGTAAAGCAGGTCCTCCTCCTCATCTCTTGTAAGTCATCAGTTGCAGACACCAGCACAGTCTCTGGGTCAGCTTCTATGGAGCTTGGGTCATGGCAACTGTGATGCTTTCATCAGATGGAAGCGGACTCTGCTACTGAGACTGGGGAAAACTTGCCCTTGTGTTAGTTCCTGCCTTTGTGACAGAACTGGTGTTCGTGTACGTGACTGTTGAGCAAACCGCACCAGAGGCACATGCACAGGTGAAAACTAAACATTTGGGACAGAAGGAAAGGAAGGAAATTTTCACCCAGATTATGTCCCTGATTTATCTCATGGTTGCATTGTTATTCCTACTGATAAAGAAAGAGGAGAATGGAAAATTGGCTCTTGTGACAGCAGCCTGCACTCAGGTCAGCGTGAGGCAAGTGTAAAACCACTGCCCAAACCCCAGTCTGTGCAGCTCTCATATTTGGCAAGAGAATCAGAAGCACAGTTCCCCAGAGCCATTGGTTTGCCATTTTAAGCATCTGGTTTAGTCAAAAACAGTGAATGAAAAGTTGTAACAATCAGGAGTATGTGGTATGGAACTCATGCAAAATATTGATATTCGCAACAGTTTTACATCTCACGTGGGACTAACATGGTCTCAGGCCATGACTGTATTTTGATGTGAATAGAATGTGTCCACAAAAACCATGAGATGCCACAAATGCTACTTGATTATTGAGTTCAGCTTTCAAGGCCTTGTCCCTCTACCTCCCTGGAGATGAAATGGTGAGAAGATACTAACAAGAGCCTGATAGCTTCAACCTGAACGAGTCCTGAAAAAATATCTCTTTCAAGAAGAGATATTAAAACAGGCTTCCCAACCAGGTAGTTTCAGCTCATCAGGAGGAGAAACGTACTTGAAATGTGGAGATGGCCGGACTATGAAGTCTGTTATTTATTCAAAGTGTACTGCAGCATGGCTGACCTAACTTCCATCTATTTAAAATTCCTCAAGAAAAGTCAAGCTCAATATGTAAAAGGCTAGCGTGGCTCAGTGTAGCCATGCCTAATATCGGAGAGCAGCACAGTGCTGTGCACTAGGAGCTGGGGCTGATCTGTAAATGCTGCTGCTCCCAGGGAGTACAGCATGCCCAGGGACTGCACAAGACAGAGAGCAGACAGGGGCAGGGTGTGTGCTGGTGCCTCACTGCCTTGCTCTCTGCAGCTCCAGTGCCAGGCTGTCCTTCGGTTCTGATGTGTACAAGTTGCTTTGAGACACCACATTAGGTAGCATGCCATGGGGACAAGGTGCACTTCAATGTCTGAGCAGAGGACAGAAATCAGAGCTGCTAAAAACCTTTCAGAGATAAAAAAAAATTTGCCTCTAAAGCAGGGCTTGTTTGGAATGAAAGATGCATCTAACGATCAAACAAGAGGTGACCATGCTGTTCTCCATGTAGCACTTGATGACAAGTTGTTGAGAGTGATTTCAGCCCTAAGATGTCTGTACAAAAGTTTTTTCAAAGATCCCTGGACACTTATCTTGGCAAATCCAGTCTTAATCAAGTTATGAGAAGTATTACTTAACTTAAAGATGTCAAAAAATTATGTGTAGTTAAACCAAAATGATAGAAGAATAAGTTATGGCAAGTAACTATGTTAAATGAGGGTCAGGTTGCTCTCTTAATCAAATAACTTTGCCAAATATTTACTAAAATAGGACAGACTCTTGTAAAAGTATAAATAGTTTGTTAGTTATTTAAATAAAAGATCCTTACAAACCTTATTTGGTATGATTCTTTGATAGTGTTTATGAGGGGGGTTTTAATAGCAGGATTTCCATTGTGATTTTTCACTAGTGAAAAGTAATTTTTTTTTTCCTGGCAAAGTAGATTTTCCCTATAAAAATCTGATAAAAAATATACTACTTCGTAAATTATGAGACTGTAAACACTCCATACGTAAACTTTATCACTAAATAAATATTTAATTAGAAAGGGTGTTGCCATTTGTGGGTTTTGACTCGATATTTTGTTGCCATTTTGCAATAGGCAAGTTCTGAATTCCTGATAAGAAAATACTTAGAGGCCGTGGAGGAGGGGGAAGATTCTGGAAGAAAAGCTTACAGTCTTTTGCCCAAACACATTCTTTGTGCATGGTTGTATTTGTGTAACAGGATATGTTCAGAAAAGGTGAGACCAATGTTTTTAAATGTAATATTAGAGAATATACATAAAGTAATGCAACATGAATATTGAGAGTAAATGTGCACATTTTCAGTCTCCCTGATCTTGTGGAGTTGGGAATGCCTGTATTCATGTCATCCTCCATCCTGGTATGCACAATTCACAATATTCCTTAAAAAGAACCCCACAGAAAAGAGTTAGAAGATACTAATTACTTTCTAACAGTATGGAAGTCCCACATAAGGAAATTTAAGAACTTTAAGAAGTGAAAAGTATAAAGTATAATTACATTTTGGACACCTCTTAATATATGGGAAAGAGCAGAATTCTTTGATACAATTTTGGTGCCATAGCTGTTAATACCACACATCCAGTGCAACTAGAAATGGGATGAGGATGGGCAAGTGTTAAAAAACCTAGTGTGAATGGATAAATCAGAAAGCATCATTGATTAGGCAATGATTGTTCACCAGGTTAACCTGAATAATCTTCTTGGTTGTCCTCTGACCAGTATATATCTAGTTTTTGCAACAACCATCCGACTTAGCCAAATGGGGGACCCCTGACATGGCAAATGTCACATGAAAAGGTTGGGTTGCATTAGAGACAGATTAAAACAGAGATTCAGCTATATTTTCAGCCAGTCTGTTGTATGAAAAGCAATTTGGCCTGAAGACTTGAAGGCTGAACTCTCTGGCTGCAGATATGAAAATATGTCGATATAGAAGTTTTCCTGCTGTTTTTAATATTCTGATTATGTAATCTGTAGTTGTGGTGGTGAGTGCTTTTATGGGTCATATCTTTGGCTTTGGTGGAAGTGGCAACAAGTTTTACCAACACTATCAACTTCTGCTTTCTAGTTTTCCTCTTTTCGTCCAGCCTTGCTCAAGGCATCTATCGGGGTCAGGTGCATATTGTACCGAGGCACAGTCACAAGAATAGAAGCATTCATTACTTTCTGGATGTGAAAATGGTCTGAAGTGATTTCAACTCCACAGTAATAGCTGGAACTATTGGAAATGACTGATTCCAAGAAAGGTTGAGCCTGGTGTTCTCCAGGCAAGCTCCGAAAACCAACCAGAGCTGCCAGCCACCAGAAGCTAGAACCATGAAAAAAATGAGGGCTGCTCACTTTATTTTACAGAGGCTCCATCCTGACCTCCTGTCTGTCTGCACATCATAAGGAGTAATAAGATATAAAATTATTTTCAGTTGAAGATCAATTCCATCCATACAACTATAAAAATGTGAGGTATGCTTCATTCCCTGCAGTCACCCAAGAGGAAAATGAAGCTAGCTAAGAGTTAGACTGCCATCTAACTCTAAGAATACCCTATAACGTTGTTTCAAAAGTCTGGAAGTATTCCAGCTATGTGATCAGAATATTTGAGTCCAAATGATACCTAAGCCAGTGAGTCAATAAAGAGATTAATCATAGATGAAGCAACTAAAAACATGTCAAATAATAGAAAAAGGACCAGTATAAAATGGAAACAAAACATAAGGAGTGCAAAACCATAGCAACAGTCAGTGTTGCTGGCTACAATAGGCTTGTGTTAACTAGAAATAGAACGAAGTAATGCAAGGGATCAGAAAATAAAAGATAAAGGCAGTTTCAGTATTTTCTGTTGTAAACCATGCCATTTAAGGAGTAATACAGCAGAAAGCAGTACAGTTTAAGCAAATAGTATAAAAAATGGGAATAGATAATTCTGTGAATGAAATGCATTCTACATTTTAAACTATTCAAGGAGAGAAAATTCAAAGTGTTAGCAATTTTTTGCTTAAAAAAACAAGATACTGCTGATGCAAGCAGACTGTGCAGAACCTTTCCTGTGCAAACATCTGCAAAATAATCAGTCATGGTTTAATAGCAATCTTTAACTGGTGACACTGTTTATATTAAAGGCTTTTTCAGTGTGAAAGCCTTGTGAAATATAATGGCAAAGTGAGATTTCTTTTTCAACAAAAAAGACAAGCAATAGCACCAAACTTGTAATACGTGAAAAATCAGGGGAAAAAAAACAACAAATCTGAAAATAGACAACAGAAAAGAAAGTGAACAGCAAGATTTTGCAGTTCTGTTAATGTGTTTCAAGTAGTTGGGAGTTTGCCAGTACAATGTAGAAGGTGGCTCTACTTCAGGAGATTTTAAAGCCTGGACATGCCTTATAGCTGTAAGTATTCTCAAAGAGTTGAGGGTGAGTGTGTGGAAATCCAGCTGGGTGTCGATGCTGTGCCTCAGGCTTTCTGCTCCCAGGTTTCCTAATATGCCTGTAGGTGGATTTCATTCTATTTCATGAGTACTTTTATACATACTAGAGATAGTCCCCTTGTAGACAAGAAATTTGAGCCTGTCTTATGGGCCATCTATTAACAAATCTTAGAGGTTCCTACTGTTTAGCAGTTTTGGTAGAAAAAGTCAGAAGTGGGTTTGTGGATAAACAAGAGATAGATGCACAAGCAGTACAATCATTAAAACCTCCTTACTGAAGGAGATCAGACCAAAACCCAAGGCCTACTGGGTAATATGCAAGGAGAAATGTATCAATTGGTTAACTGAAGGGTGTGTTGAGGGAAAGAACATTCTGGATGGGGGAATAAACAGCTGGGACTCATTTGATTGTAACACCCAAAACAGCAGACAGTAGTGTCAGAATTTCTGCGAAGCCAAGAAATCCTCAAGAGACAATGTTCATCTGCTGACTTGAATGGAATAGTGGGAAGAATAGCATCAGCCAAATTACTTTAACGTAGCTTTGCTCCAGTAAATTCTATTTGATGAGGCAAATTCTAGAATATTCCCTATAAAAAAATTGTTTGCACAGCATCAATTCCTGTCTTTTCTTAGCGTTCTGTACCCAGTATTCCACTGGACACAAATGAAAATATTTGGTGGGGACACAATATGTTTTGAGAAAAGACTCCAGAAACACACAAAAGCAGCATGCTAAAACTAGTATTATGTCTTTGGATATATTTTTTTTTTAATAGATAGATATAATTCGTACTGGGAAAGTACAGAGATGGGAAAGCCTAAAACAATCAGGAAAAGTTGAGCAACTCTAGTCATGCTAGTGCCCTACAATGGAGGAGATGCTTCTTGCCTGTTTACTTTTATGTGGAATTCTGTGCTTAATAATGTAGGCAAAACTGTTTTGCTATCTTTTTAAAGGTGAGGATGTATGGGAAAGTGAGCTGGTTTTCAACCACCTTGGCAGTGTTATTTTATCAAAAAAATCAAACTCTTAATCAGCTATTTCTGATCTGAACTTCAGACTTCAGCACCAACACAACTGCTGTTGTACAACCAGTAAAAGAAAAATTTCCAGAAAAATATTATTTCAAAAGCATTGAGCAAAGCAGAAGAGATAATTTGTATTTTTAAAAACTGTGGACAAGGAAACCATAGAACTGTGGTTGTATGTGTTCTCTATATATGCATGGGGGGATTTTGATGTGTCCTTTTCAGTGGCTGTGAGTTATCCACGAATTTGGATTAAATGAGCTTGAAAGTATAGGTTCATACATTTGCTATTCTAGCAAGGCCTGTCAGAAAAAAATCATGTCTCTCCCACAGCCTAGCCCCTTCATCCCCCTGTGCTCTCCTTATAGCTCATTATCCCTCCCCTAGGGTGTGCTCGAGCAGTGGTGTGATGGTCTGCCTCTCAGAGGGGACAGAATGGGATGCTCCATTGTTTCAGCAGTTCCCTGTGCAGCAAGGTCAAAAAAGCAGCTGTGCCAGTGTGACAGAGTTGGGGGAGTGGGAGGGCAGAAGATGTTGTTCTGCAGGAAGGATCCTCTTAAAAAAACAAGAATGTTTCTGGAGAAAAGGTGTTTTTGCTGCATCCTTCAGGCATTGCATCTCAAGTGTTTGAAATCTGTAGATTACTGTCACAATCTAGAAAGTAAACATAGTGAAACCTGCAGTTGATCGTACCATGCATTTCATTTTTTCCAAGTGATCCTTCTAGCGATCTGAGGAAACTCACTAAAAACTGTGGTTTGTATTCTGGCCATAAGGATCTATGGTATTTCTCTGTAGGACATATGGATTACCCTTCAATTCCTACCTTATTTAAGCTTTACCTTGAAACTGAACTGTTGTTGGGGTCTACAGGCAGCTCAGTCAAATCTATTCTGGAAGAGTCTCAGAGCAAAGAAATTAAGAGATTAGTCACAGCAGTTTGCCAGGAAACTTTGCCTTATATGTCATTCAGGAATTGCACAGGGAAACTTTGGAATTATGGAACTGTGCACAGCTATAGAAACACATGAAGAGCAGCAACAGCAGAAGGCACGAGCCAGTCAGTGTTGGAGTTGGTGCTGCCCCACAAAGCCAGGATCTGGTGGCTGAAAGTCTCTGTCGTTGCTTCATTCTTCTGGTAGAAAATGTCCTCTCGGGCAACACTGTTCTGTGATGGCTGGGTCACTGTGTGCTCTGACATGCCTCTACCCTGAATGTCTTGTTCAAAGAAAGGCTTATGTTCAGGAAATCTTTGTTTATGAGTCATCTTTATCATCTAAGAGGAGGTGGCCTGTGCAGGGAGGCTGCACCCTGATGCAGTGGCGTGAGGTTGGTGAAGAGAGATGCTGAGTTCAGACAGTGGGCCCGGATTTTTGCATCTGTGACATCTTCTGATTGTGCACAACACTTTTGGAGAGATGAGTGTTTTGGGATGAATGTGCTTGTGTAACATATGTGCCCCAGATGGATTAAAGTAGCTTAATCACCATGAGAGGAATGGGGAAGCAGACACAGTTCCTCCCATGGTAGCTGCTGACATGTAGAGGTGGGCAAAATGGGATCCCTGATATATGCTGGTATCTTGTTTAACGTATTATTACTGGGTTTAATATTATTTTGCTTACATTTATAAACACTAAGTACAGAAAATATTAGATTTTTGTGGGTTTTCCCTACACAGAAACACCCACAATTCTCTCTGTAGTATAACATCACTTTCCTTCAGTGCTGCTGTTGTCAGGAACAATCAATATGGCCAAGTATTTCCCACTGCCTCCATCCAGTCAGGCGGTTGTTGAGTAAATCTGATTTAGCTTGCACTCAGATGGAAGCAGGATACTGAGGGAGTTTGGGGATTTTTCCTCCCATTCATTGGTAGCTCAAAGAAATAAACAGACTTGTTAAACTTAGAAAATCTAACTGATTCCAGCTTCAGAAGTGCAAAAAAGATCTAGAGAACTAAAAGTCTCCCTCTTTGATTTTTATCTATGAGATAGTAGATATAAATATTTTAGAATTTAATTTTTTTGTATGATGATGATTATAAAATTCAGTCATATTCAGGCAAATAAAACTCTTCCCTATGAGGATTCCCTATCAGGATCTTTTGATAAATCAGTTATCAATTTTTTTTATTTTTTTTTTTTTCCTCCAGAAATGAAAGCTTCCTACTGAGACACTGGCCAATACTCTCACTTCCACATTTTGGGCTAGGGACTTGAGCTACCCCTAATCTTATCAAATATCTATTTGATAGAATGCATCCTCAAAGGAAGCTAAGGAAATTTAACTGAAGTAATTTATTATGAACATACATTGATTATAAGATAAATTTTTAATACTAAAGAAAATCAGCGCTCAGGTTTTGCAGTTATTCGCTGAGAATCTTAGTATGATACAAACAGATTTGGGTTAAAAGCCAGACATATAACAGCTGCGTTGTTGGAAAATTAGGACTCTTATTCTAAATATTTTATGCCAAAAAAATGTTTCTGAAAATCTGCTCTGCTTCAAAATTGTCTCATGTGAGCAATTTCATTATCTTTAGGGGAACGAGGACTATTTAACTGTTTCTGGATCTTGTCCTTAACTGGTGACATATTTATATTCCTAATTCAGAAAGAAAAAAAAATGAAGAAACCCTCGTATTCTAGAGTTTATAATTGAAGTTATTATTGTCACTTACAAAAGTAACTCTTTTTAAAATACAAAACCCCCCTATATCTTTCAAAAAATCAGAGAAGGTTTAATTTCTAACTTTAGCAAAACCAACAAATCTAGGTAATCCTTAGGCGTTTTTTTAAACAAAAACCTAAGTGGAGAGTGATGGGTGGAGGAGCTTGTATTTCCCTTCCCACCAGCTCAGCGAGGGAGGAGCTCTGTCAGTCGGAATCCAAGGCAGTGACTCCTGCCCCGGGTTGCAGGGAAGCAGCAGAGAAGCAGCAGTGAGCTACAGGGGTCAGTGTGTTGTGTTCTCTTACGGCAAATGGGTCACTCCTGTGAGGAACAAGGCAGTGCAGGAATGCTAATTGTTCATTATGGACTCATCAGCGCTGAAAAGAGATGACATTTACCAGTAACCTGCTGGGTGGCACAGAGTGGTGAAACCCTCACACTGGGAAGAAATGGCCATACCTTGATCCTGCTTCAATTAGGAAGAGCTGCTCTGTGTTCTAACTTGAGGAAAGTCATCTCTGCTTGGAGAGGCAGAAATGAGGGGGGTCGCTAATGCATGCCTGCTACATAACAGTTTGTGAGAAGTGACACTGGTGGTAACTGGAGCACTTGCTTGGATATGAAATAGGATGAAATTTAAGGAGAAGCAGGATTTGGAAGTCTGGTCTTCTAGGAACAGCAGGTGTATGGATTCTGCCACCAATACTGTGGGAACCCCATTTGCAGGGAATTTTGTATGGGTTGCATGCTTCTATTCTGCCTTCTGTACTAGCTAAACTTAAAAGAATTGGCAGCTTTGTTTGTAAAATTTATTCAAAACCATCCAACTATCCATCTCCACCTTACAGAGCTCCCAAGGGTGGAGATAACACTGCCTTAAGCAGGCAGTGTGCAACTTTTTATCACTGTTATACTCAAGCTTTCACATAAAAAGTGAACAACATGTCTTGGAGGGGAGGAGTGGACATGTGTTTCTACATTTCCACTGACAAACGTGGCTGTTCATGATTTGGTGCAGCAATTCAGCCCAATTCTTTCAGGGGCAGGGGATTTGCAAATATTTTCTGAATTTAGCATGTGGGATCCTTTATGGAGTCTCTTGTTGCTTAATGTACTCCATTTCCACAGTGCTCTTGAGAGTTCAGAGAGGGCAGTATCTTGCCAGGGTCACTGGGCCTGTCCTAACCCAGGACTCTAGGGCTGCGCAGCCTGTCCTGAAGCAACATCTCCAGATGTTTGGAAACATTTGGAGTCCTTAGTGCCAGAGCTTGAGAACAAGGCAGCCCTTTGTAGATCTCAAAAGTAAACCCAGCTCCCCTTTCACTGCTCTTAGCAGACACCTGATTAGAAATCAAGCAGCTTGGAAGTATTTGGAGCTTAGAGAAGCTGGGATAGGAGTTAGAAGAGAAGGACCAGGGCAGGCTGACTTTTCTGAGCCACATTCAGTTGGAATCCTGCTGTAGCTCCATGATGCACAGGCAATCTGACAACAGTGACCACTTCCAGGTGCAGTATGGAGTCCTGACCTGCTTTAAAACACTTGATTTCAGCTCAGCCCCACTCTGCTGGCTCAGCAGGAGGCTTGCTTCAATGCCTGCCTTATTTTCCTTTCGCAGACTAGCTCTTTAGTAGAATAATTACTGTACAAACTCCAAAGCCCAGCAAGTTGCTCTGCATTCCAGTTTCACAGGAAGTAAATTCCAAGCTTGCCAAGTCTTCTCACTCATCTGCGGCTGCTCGGCATCCCACATCCCTAAGTCTGTTAGCAGGGGGTTACGTAACAGGCACATGCTGGGACTGTGGCTTTTTATATAGAAAATCAGAAATGAATGAGTGTGATGTGGCAGGAAGCAGCTTGTATGAAAGACCAAAATGGAGATTGAGAGATGACAGTAATATGTTTTCAATACTAAGTTAAAGCAATGAAATACTCACTTGAGTGGCAACTCTAAAGTCCCTGAAGCTGGTTTCAAAAGGTATAAATGGAGTAAACCTCAAAAATTGCATGGTCAATTTATTTGACAGCATGAGCTTAAATTGCCCTAACAGATGGTTTAAAAACTGTTCTCTTAAGAGAGAGACAGAAGTATTAAGGCAGCTGTCTTTCTTTTTGGAAACACAATGATAAAGGCAATAGGATTACAATAGTAACAGCCTCCTGCAAGGAGATGAGCAGTTTAGGTTTGAACCACTATGTTGGGACCCTGAGTGTATCCACTGCCCCTGGGGCTGGGCTTCAGCTCGAGCTTTGTCAGTGTGTTTGTCTGAAGCCCTGCCTCCTGGATGGATCTTGGGTCTGCGTTGTGGTCTTGCTTCCAGCTCCACCTCCTTTTGCTACTGACTGGACCCTCTGCATAGACCCTGGACTTAATTTATATCCCTTTCAGGGACTGCTGACGTGCCAGCACCCAGCTCCACCTGCCTTGGTCACACATGGCAAGACTGTGGTTTGTGTGTGAGGGAGCTCTCTGCTCTGGGCCACCTCGGCCTCTGGCCCACAGCCCTTCATGGAGCAGCCCTGCTCATGCTGCTCTTTCCTGGCCTTCAGTGGCGCTTCCTTGCTGCTGCATCGCAGCCAAAGCTCATGCCAGAGGCACTGGACATTGTTCCAGGGCAGGACACACCAACCACAGCAGTGTGGTGCTGAGAGGGTGAGACACACCAACTCCACAGCGGTGCTGAGCTGAACTCCCCACACATCATCAAACTGCTACAGAAGCTGATGGAAATCAACTTCATCCTGTGCCATTTATGCTTCTAAAGGGATAACAAAACTTTTCAAGGTGTCTGTCATGTACTCAGACTAAGCAGATTGACAGCATGTTTCCTGACCTCTCTTTTCAGATCATATCTTTTTCCTGTGTACTGAGGGCATTGACTGCTTCTTGGGATGAGCTCAGACTTTTGTTTAACAAGTTTCCTGTTGCTGTGGGGACCAGAGCAGGGGCAACCATTTCTTCAGTGTTCTTCTTACTGTGTGTTATCAGGCTTGGGGGTTCTTGCTGCAAGTCTGAACCTTGCTCATGTTTGTTGAGAATTATTTTATGTGATGATATTTGGAGACCTTCAGAGTTCTATAGTTGTAGTGCAGATATGTTAACCTGACCAAACAGAACTCTTAAGCAAAATACTCTGTTTCCCCCAAGAAGAATAGAGATGATACAAGGAGGAAACTTTCAGTTTTGCTCTATAGCAGGTGTCAGATTTGGGGGATCCTTGATCTCTGATGGGTAGGGACAATTTTGATATACTCTGCCAGAATGCAAAACGACAATTTCTGCCTACTTTATCTAGTATGAAATATCAGGAAATATTTTCAGGTGATTTTTGGTCCTTTCAAAATAGTAACTAGAATTAAGAGGGAGGAGTGGAAATATTGTGTCTGTCCTGGAGAATTATAATCAAAACAGAGAAAAGATGGAGGGCCACTGGTAATAATTAATTCACCAGGATGCTACTGCTCTCATTCAATCTGCTCCAATAAAAAGTAAATGAAAATCCAGGTTATGTCTGAGCACATGAAGAAATAAACAGTTCCTGTGTATTTCAGAGAAGAATGAGCTTCTTGTTGCTGTGGTTCCCAATGGTTCCTCAGTTGACTAAGAGGTGGTCATTGTCAGTACATTCTCTAAGCATGAAGTAAACTCGTTTTTGTTTTGAAATTATGTACTTCTATCATCATCAACACCCTAAGCAAGACACTTTGTACAGTTTCATAATGATGAAACCAGACTAAAATACATATATATAAAATTTAGAAGGTCATAAGGTACTACCAGTGTCTTTTGGGGGTAAATTCTCTGGTTCCTCTAAAGGATTGCTAACCTGATACTGCAGAATTCTGTGCCTCAAGCAGTGCCCCATCTGAGCAATCACTTTAAAAGTATAGCTCTCTAGGGATGAGAAGAAGAACTATCTTACCTCTACCATTGTTTATTACTATGAAAGCTAATGGAAAAATCAGATTTGGAAAAGATATTATGCAATTCTCTACTACTAGAAATCCAGCAATTGTAGAAAGAATTTTATTCCTTTCTGCTACAGATATCCTGTTTCTTTCCTTGTGCTTCACTGTGTCCTCTCTTTGTAAAGAGGCAATGGAATTTGTTTGAAAATCCAAGCAGGACCTTGATCATTTTCACTGGCCTGACTGGGCACGTATAGCTAACACTTGCATATGCTGTTGATAATTTTTAGATCTGGTTTTAAAATGATGTGTAGAGTATTTAATAGAAGAAATTTCATAAACAATGTAAATTTTATCGTGTATACTTGTATAATTATTTTTGGTTTATATTTTAAAAAAACCATAAATGAAAATGTTTTCTAGTACACTTAAGTGCTCTGTATTGCATTAGTTCATGTTCCTGTGGTTCAGATTGCTTGCACTTGCATGGGTGCATTCATCCCCATGATGGATGATCTTTTTCTGTGCAGCTGAAGTTTTTGGGGAACTAGTATGTTTCAGCAAACTTAAGCAGGTAAAAAAAATGAAGAATGTGCACTTTGTCATTGCAAATCTCACATGTGAAAGGAGTAAATACATTTAACCTTTAAGGAAAATGCTTAGGCTTTCTTCATAGATTCCCCTTAAATGGATCATGTAAGTTGCTTCATCATGGTATGCTTCAGAAACTAGAAAGGATTAGAAAATACTTTTTTTTTAAATTGTGACAAGACTTGAGCATCTCGTGACCCTCTTATCTCTTCCTCCCAAATGATATGTGCATTTGTAGCAATTTTTTGGAAAAGACAACTAAGAAAAAGGTATTTTCAGTGTAACTTGATTAGCAAGTCAGTTGCTGTGTGTCTGGAGCACCAGGGAAGGATCTCTGTGCCAGTTGGTCTTTGTAGTCAATAATCTTTGCAGGAATACACTCGTGTATTCACAGACTGCTTCTGCACCTCTGGCATGGACTTTTAACCAGGACATCTTGCAATCTGTTTCACAACCACCCTTGTCTCCTATATGTGTTGCTTGCTAACTGTAATTAATGGACTGAGTTTTATAGCAATGCATGAGCATTCTCTCTGTATGTGTCCTAATTCTGGCAGAAGCTCTGTTGCCCAGGCCTCACTGTGGACTATATTTCTGAATGAAATCCTAGCATGTGCGGGTGCCTTCAGCAGGCTGTCGAGATGGCTGCTGGAAACCTATCTTGAAAGTTTTATTGCAAGTCAGACTATTCTGAAACTTGGCATGCAGCATTTGGAGTGGGTGCAGCTCTTTCCGTTAAATCCGGGTCTGTCTCCTGCTCTCTTTTTATAGCCCAGGTTCCCTAGGGTAGAGGGAAGTACCTAATTGCAAAGATGTCTTGGCAAGCACTTGGCAGCTAGAGCTTCCCCCCATAGTGCAGTCTGTCTCTAAAGCAGATAACCTTTTATTTGGAAGAACCTGATATTTTAAGAGAGAAAAGGGCAAAGAGTTTTGAATAATAATTTAGAGATTTAAACTCAAGTAACACACTTATTTACAGACATTGTGGATAAGACAATTTTAAACATGTCATTGGTTGAAAAGAATGTCTTGAAATAAAATCTGCATTTTTCCCTTTCTTTTGCATTTGTCTTTGGCCGCTATTGCTTTACTGTGGCATTTTAGGATATTTGGGTGAATGATAATGTTATGAAAACATTTCGTACTTGTGTATCACATAAATATATCTATATCTAATTTTCAAGAAATTTATGTGCTTTATTTGAATCAGCTAGATAGCTAGAGTTTGAGAAGTACTTTTATGGCTTTGTGTATGTTACAGAAATCTGGCATCTGGGTCAGTGCTTGCAGAGTGTGCATACCAAGAAGCACATATCAGCAGAGCAGAGGTACAGCAGAATTAAGGGCCTGGGGTTGCTATGAGTCAGTCCTGTAAACCAGCAATCCTGCAGAGTCAGCACAGGCCCCACGAGCAGAAACCTAAACATCTGGTTAACTTTAGGCTTGTGCTTAAGCTTCTTTGACATGAGCTGCTAAGGGGAGAGGGGTGGATTTGCTTTTAGTCTCTATTCCAAGAGCTTTACTTCACAAGGCTGTGCTTAGGAAGCACTTTGCCAGCAGGATGGAATTTGTTCCCTAGTTTCAGCCTGCCTTCGCATGGGGGGGCAAGGCAAAGGCATACAAGTGCCCAGGTTTCTCCCTTCTTTTTCTCTCTCCATATGCAAATTTTGCAGAGTGGGGAGCCAGCCTAAAAGAGAGCTGTAGCTTGTTCATGTAAATATCCCAGCTGGAGCATCAAGGGATGCAGAGGTGCTGGGTGCACACCTGCCTCAAAATACAAATAGCCTACAAAATGTGTAGCATTGAGATTTCCCTTTGGGCTGGAGCGGTGTGTTCAGGAATACCTCAGTGCGTGGGCTGAGCAGTGTTTGTGGGATTATCTGAGGGACTCTGGCTGTGAACACTTGCAGTGGCCTTGTTCCTTTACTCCTCCAAGCTAAGGAAACAAATTGCTCTTCCTTTTGGATTGAATTCCATTCCTATTTAATTTTGTTACTGTTCTCTCTCTATGTTTCTCTCTCATGTATTTTCCTCTGCTTTTTGCCTCTAGAGACTTTCTGTATTCATACTAATTATTAGCTGCAATAGTTTGTATACGTATATTCTATATACTACTTTAATTTAAACTTTTGAATTAAATCTCAGTTGTCCTAGTTCTAATGATAACATGGTCAAAGAGAACCCTACGAGAACAACCATGGCTGAAAATGCTTGGGGGAAATTACATTCTTGCCATGACACTGATGTTCTATCTGAAAAGCTACTGGAAAAATAGCACTAGTCTGTCAGCTTTTCAGTTGTGCTCTGTTCTCCCAGACACTGGAAAATGTTGCTTTGATCCACCCAAATAAAGGAACTCAGCTTGGAGGCCTCTTCTGAGTCTTTGGTCACCAGTGAGTTCAGTAAAGTTCTTAAAGATCCCTGCTGTGCTTAGTCTGATAACCTTAATTACACCTTATAAACTTGACAAACTCATTTTTGGGAAAAAGAATGTAGAAGTCAAAGGAAGAGTACTTTTACTTCTAGAAAGACTTAATTCTGAACTGAGGGAAATAAGGCTTGACAACAAATGTTATGTTTCTGTTAACAGACCAACAGGATGATCTCCCCCCATCCGAGTGGGAGGATGTTAATGACTCGTTACAGCTTGTTTGATGAGAATTGGAATTTATTGTGGTATTTGGTAGCATCTATCTTTCAGTTCTTTGTCTGTTTTGATAAGGAAAAAATCCTGTGCTGCTGTATCCAACTTCATTCCTCCTGATACATAAGCCACATATCTTTATAAACCATCAATTACCCTCTGTTTGTCAGTTTTATAAACTGGTAAAGATTAGCGGGAAGAGAAAGGGAGGGTTGCAGCTCGTGTTGTGCGCAGGGCGCGATGGCGTCAGGGAGGCAGCTGAGGGCTCCTGCTGAGCAGGGAGTAGGGAAGGTGGACAGGGAACACCCCACCAGGACACGTCCCTGCTGCTGCCTCCAGCCCTGCAGCCCAAACCCTGCACGGCCCAAGCGTGCAGGAACACCAGTGCACAGCACTGCCCTGTTCCCCAGGTCTGGGGAGCCGATTGCTTGGACTGGTGCTGCCGCTGAAGGATCATGTCTTCTGCTGGGCTGGAGGGTGTCCTGGGAGAGCTGCCCTCTTTGTAAGCACCACTTTGAGAGCCTGCTGTGGCCAGAGCTCCTGCATCCACAGCTCTCTTGCTCAGCCATATTTGATGCTTTTTTAACTGTGCTAGCTGCAGTGCTTTGGGGACCATTTGTTTCCCCTGCCACAAACACTGAAACTAGCAGAGGCAGGTGTATTTCTTGTGCTACCTGAATTTTACTTTTGATCCCTTATTGAATGTAGTCCTAGTTTTTACAGAAGCCTGTTTCATAACTTCCAGTAAATTCACAAGGAGCTTTTTACACTGGAAGATAGAAAATAGACCTGCTAGGATTAATCCAGACTACATGCACTTGGCTGAATCGCAGCAATGTATTTCTCCCCTAGATATGTGAGACTGCTTTGAACATTTCAAATTAGCATTTCACTCAGACTGATTCTAGGAGAGGGGATGAGTGACGTTCATATTTGAAAATTCTGTAGTAAATCTAATTTTCAGGTTTGCATGCCAAATCTCAGCATGTACTGAGATACTTGAAGCTGACATACAGATCTTGTAGTTACAATTTAAATATGTGGCTTGTCTCAGCATTTCGTGCCCTGATGTAAAAATGTTACAGGGTTAAATCCAGTGCAGTGTAAGCATGATGATATGGCTCCTTTGAATAATTAGCACCTGATAGAACTAAACAGCACCATCTCACAAACTGTGATTATGGTCTGTCACCACATGAAAAACAATTGGGCTGGTAATTTAAATTTTTTACCTCGAATTTTACTGGGAGGCCATGTGGGCAGTGATGCATGTCCAGATCATGCTCTGATCTCCAGGGAACATCATGTATTCCTAAGGGGGTGTGACAGCAGGAGCTCGGTAGCTCAGCAGCCATCAGCTGAAGTGGCTCAGTAATGTCCTACCATATTCATTAGGTTCCAAAATGGCTAGAAACAGTAGGCCTTGATTAATCAGCTTTATGTACTCTGTGAAAGCTGTAGGCGATGAATCTCCATGGAAATGTTTCAAGGAAAAGCCCAACATTAA
Organism: Phainopepla nitens; assembly: GCA_013400175.1. NCBI lineage: Eukaryota > Metazoa > Chordata > Aves > Passeriformes > Bombycillidae > Phainopepla > Phainopepla nitens. The sequence goes on from VXBQ01004994.1 coordinate 453,832, forward strand.
GTCTCCATTTTAAGCCCTGAAATAAGGCCTGGGAATGAACTTCTGAGCACTGTTGGTCCAGTATCCTTTGTATCCTTGTCTCAAGTAATTTACCACAGATTTTACAGTCCTCTTTTTGCTGTCATGGTAGAGGACTTACCACATGCAAGTCATAATGCAGCAAATTAATAAAAGCATTGATTTTTAGCAAACAAAAAGCTGAGCTAACAGGAAGTAATTAACACAGACCTTTCTCCCCTCCCAGCATGGGCTGCCTGTAAGTGAATATTCAGAATACTGTGAGTTTTACAAAGACAGCTGGGGTGAATACCTATAAATTCAAACTGCACACTGTTTTTTCATTAAGCAACTGCAATGAACGTGACTCAAGTTACAGAGTTACAGAACTAGTTGCAAGCAGATCTGCAATGGAAAACATATGCCAGATTGTGAAGGATCCCAGCAGGCAATAACTGCTTGGCTGTAAGCTGTGTGCAGGACAATTCTGTGCCCTGGTGAATTGTCCATAGTAAACTAGCACAGTTTAATCCATTAAAAGCACTAAGAGAACATAAAGGTCCTCAATATGTCTGAGTTCAAGAAGCATTTGGACAAGGCTCTCAGGCACATGGTGTGACTCTTGTGAGGCTCAGGAGTCGGAGTTCATGATCCTGGCAGGTCCCTTGCAGCTCAGGATATTCTATGATTCTGGTGTCTTCTCTGCTGCAGTAAGTGAGCCATTGTAATCCCCTCACTTGTGGGATGTGGAAGGAGCCCCACGAGTAGCTAACACAGCCCATGGGAGTGGGCTGGCTATCACAAGGTAGATTAACTTCTGGGAGCTTTGAAAGCAAGTTTGAAAAAATTTTGTAGCTGAATATCAACCTGGTGAAAGAAAAAAAAGTTGAGCTGTTTATAGAACAAGAAAATAAAAGAAGCCAGCTTGTAGCATTTTGTGTCCTCTGAGATCCACACTACTGTCTCCTCTCAGTGCTTTCCTCCTGACAGGTGTATATTCACATAGTAGAAATTTCAGCAGTTCTCTTTGAAATTGGCTTTCCCGGATCTGATAAGAGAAGACTACAGACAAGAAAACTGAAATGCTACAGAGAACTGTAGAATTTCTTACCTATACTGCCAAGTCCAAGTGGGGAGGTTTTGATAAGGAAATGGAGCTCTTTGAAACAAGTAAACAGACAGAAGAACAGGAGCAGGACTCAAGAGGACTCCCAGGACACTTGGAAATAATTGGTACTTTCCGCTTAACACACAGTAACACTTAAAGCAGTAAAAGAATGATTAAAGCCAAATGCCTTATAGCAATACAAAGTACATCTGAGCCTCTGGTAGGATTTTTTTGAGAGAGATGGTAAGAAAAAACAGGACTGGGAACTATGAGAGAGGTTTTATCAATGAGTTGCCTGCTGCTACACATGACCTGTGGCATTCATTATATCAATCATTTAACCTTTCCTCATAAGGTCCTGATTTTCTTTTAAAATGTCAGTTGTTAGGCTACATCTCTCTTGTCACATCAAGAAGTAAAACTAATTATGCATTATTTGTTACAATTAGTTTGTTTGTTTCTGCCATATAAAAGAGAGGGATCAAATTAATACCTTAGGCAAAATATTTTTTAGCACTAGGACTTTTGAAACAAAAGTTTAATTAGGTCTTAGATTAAAATCTGACTCTTCTGAAAACTATGGAAGAACTCTATGCAAGAAACCAAATAACATATAACAAAACCACTCTCTTCCCTGCCATATCCCTGCAGGAAGATGTGAGTCTTTCCATAAATGGAATAAACAATACTCTGGGGATATTCAGGAATGCATATAGTGGTTAGTTTTTAACGTGATACAATCAGCCATTGTATAGGGATAACATTCTAGCAGACAGTGGAGATGAAAGTAGAAAGGGTTGAGTCACAGAGAGGCAGAATTAAGCATACAACAGGCATATTTAATAACTCTTGGTTATCTAGCTTATGCTGATGCAAAATATCCAATTTACTGGACCCCCAGCTCAGCAGTACCAGAATTTTTTTGTTACCAGGGTAACAAAACTCTATATGCTGGCCTTTGTAAGCATATGATCAAAGGGACTATCCAGTTTCCACCCACTGTGTGCAGGCTGCCAATTTAAATATTTACTACCCCTTGAACTGGCCAGCCAGGAACACAGCAGCAGAGAGGGGTATGAACCACATATGTACTGCCACTGACCTGGGACATGTTCTGTTTTCTGGATAAGCTACAAGAGAATTCTGAAGTGAACACGCTGTGGTACATTAGTAGAGTAATTTACTATGTGTTCTAAAATAACAAACATTAGAAACAGTCAACCCAACCAAAAAAACATGTACAATTGTGCTGCAGTAAGAACATTGCTTGAGTAATGTCTCAAGAGAACTGTCCTTGCTATAAGCCCACCACTTGAGCTGCATAGTTTCATTATAGATTAGGAATTCATAAAGCCATAAAGTACTAATTTCCTCTAAAATGCTGTTGTTCTATCAAGTGATTTCAATGGTTAGTCATTTTCTCTACACAGCCAAGCTGTCTTTAAAATGTGGTGTAAAATTGAGCAAACAAGAGAAAACCAGGTTGTTGGGGTTTTTTCTTTTACTTCCGTTGCCTTGTGTGGTCTGCCTTCATGAGGCAGAAGAAGTTCAGGTATTCCCTGCTAAATGCAAACACTTTATTTACATCACCTCATTCAGAACATACCTCTTCATCAACAACAAATATATGAGGCAATCTCTAAACATTTTTTCTTTCCTTCTATTTTGCTCACTAGTAGAATGTAATGGGCAGAAAGGTGCTAGGAAAATAAATATAAATATGCATTTGTTACCCTTTTCAGCTAGGATGAACATCATAAACATGTCACAATTTCCTCACCTAATCTGGCTCAGTACTGAAAATAATCTAGGCTTCCCTATGCTAAATACAGAGATGTATTTAGATTTGCTCCCAGCATTCTGTTCTCAGAATTCTAAGTATTAGTTTCTATTAATCTCTCCAAGTCCATGCAGCTTTTTGCTGCCATTTTTGGTTTCTGTGCAATTTGTTACTAACCTTGTCATAGATGGTGTCCAGAACTTAACACTAACCCAGCTACAGCCTCACAACCACTGAACATTTGTTGAAGTAATGTAATTTCTGTGCAGAATTTTTTCTAATTGCAGCTCTCATGCTGTAAGATTCATGTTCAGTTTATAAATATCTCAAATCATGTATTTAAATTAAAGGAATCTTAGTACTTGGCTCTTACTTATGATTTTTAGAGATTCTCAGAAACACAGCAGAAAGAAGCAGAAAATCCAGTGATAACCACTGCTCAGCCCTAGTGTTTTCTTTTTTTGTTTTTTTTTTTTTTTTGTCCCAGTGAGAGCCCATTGCATTTTACATTTTGCTTCTGGCCTTCTTCTTCTATAAAGTGCAGCAAAAAGTACTTCCTTAGCATATGCTAGTTCAAACATACTTTTCTTTTTACTTTATCCTTCCCCTTGAAAAATAATATCTCCACATTTTAAATAGCTGCCTGGAAAAAGGAATACCAATGTGTTCTTCCTGGTTGTTATGGAATACGCGGGGCTTAGAACTGTTCCTTATAAATTTTATTTACCCTTAATGTTTTGGTAAAAATACCATTAGCAATGATTTTTTCTTTTTGGCTATTAAATGAATGCGGTGGTGAACTGTTGCAGGGGTGATGCAAGGAGCTGCTGAGGGCTGTTAGCAGGGAAGCCTGAGAGCAGAAGCTGCTTAGAAAGCTCACAATAGATAGCTGACATATTTTTGCTGGTTGTCAGCTGGTGCTCTCGTAAGACCACAGACAGTATGAGTGAATGTAGGAGGAAACAATACATCTGCAGACACTGGCAGACAGCATTGCTTGCCAAATTTGGCCACAGTTCCTTTAGATAAATAATTTCTCAGTGATGTGCTGTGTTGAAATTATATAAACAGCAAAAATTACCAAGACCTGGGCCCCAGGGTCTTGAGGGTTTCAAGATTTTCTGCAATCAATATTCTGACATCTGCAAATATTTTTCTCTAACAGCTGATGCCAGAAACAGAGCAACACTACCATTATTTTCTATGTATTCAAGATTTTGAAAATATCGAAATCTTGTCCCTTCAGCCCCGTCCTGCTCAGGATCTTTGCACTATCATAACCATCAAAGCAGCAATCTTTTCTCAGAATGGCCCAGAACCTCTTACAGCAACTCCAGCAGCATCTCAATAAATGCACATAGAAACACACTATATCATGTTTCAGTCTCCAGAATTATCAAGGGCTTTAGAGAAACTTCTGTTGAACATGATGTAGCTTACTTTGCACATTGAAGGTATGAGATTTTCTTCCTTAGGACCATACTTACCACTAGATAACTCTGTGGTAAGAGTTCCTTGATAATTAAGATACTTCCACTATAACAGCCATACACACTGGAGCTACCTGAAAAGTGTCTTCTATCACTGAGGTGTTTATGCAGGAAACCAACGTGCAAGATTCCCTGAACAGAAACATCGCACAGGAAAACATTACCTGACTTTCATAGAAGCATCTCTAGACAAGCTTCTGAAGTTATAAAACCAAATCATTTATTGAACAGGTATTTTTTAAAAAAATCAGTTTCCGTAACAGAAATCAAACCTATGCCTGGTACCCAAGACATCCTGAAGGCAGCAGCTGTGGAATATTGATAGTTAGATAGTTACCCTTGGCACTGAGGAAACATGGCTATGCAAAATGAGTAACTGCATTTCTTACTATTGCCTAAGTAGGAAAGGCCAGACAGGAACAAAAATGTACTTTTAAAAGTTATGCTTTTCTTTTGATGATATAATCTCCAGCACCTGGCCTTTCCTCTAGCAGAACTCCCAAAGTTAATACTGTTCTCTGAAAATAGTCTGAACAAAATGAATACACTTTGTTCCATTTTCAGTCCCCCATGTACTAAACAGGAACAAAGCAGAGATATGCAAGTACAGAAAAAAGTCTCTCAAACACTTTCTTATTTCAGTCTTACCTTAAGGCAACTTGTAAATTGTAAGGGAATATCTCGAGAATTAAGCATAGAGCTTATGAAACTCTTTTTTCTTTGTTGTTTTTGATCAAAGTTAACCTTCTTAGGGAACAGGTATGCACAGCAATAACCTCTCAGAAGTGTCTTAGGATAAGACCACGTTAGTGATGTTTATGTAACTTTTGCATCTGCAAGGATTTCTTAAACTGACATTTGCAGTCTAACTGTACATGACAAAACTTCAGTAGTTCAGAGCACAGTGTGATGTTATTTCAATGAGTGTAAATGTTGAGGGCAACAAGGTAAAACTGCCTCAGTATTTCATATCCACACAAAACATATGAAAGGAATAACAGAGTAAGTTATCTTCTCAGAGCCTTATGTCTTTAAAGAAAGGATGCAGCAAAGCATCTTTTGCAGTTATTCTTGTTGCAGGGTTTAAGTCTAGTAGCTTATCAAGTAGGTCATATGCTTCATCAGGAACCTGATCCCATCCTTTCATGTCAGTTGCCTTCATCTCCAAAGCACCATCATCTTCCTGAAAACTCTCTAAGTGTTGAATTTGTTTTCCCAGTGTCTCAGGAGCACAGGGCTTGTCTGCTACAACTGGCAAAGCTGTCTTGTTTTCAGACCTGCTGGGCCCTTCCCCCTGAGATCTCTGACAGCTGCTAGTTGTTCCTCTCAGCTTTTCACACAGGGTTCGTAGGTTTTGAGCTGGGACAACTTGGGTACACACAATTGATTTTCCTAGGGAAAAAAGTTGTAAAGGAAGCCACATTTTATTATGCTTTCTAGGCAACTGTAACTTTTGTTTCAGAGAAACTTAGTGTCTTAAAGTGTGAAGGAAAACATCCCAAATCTATCAAGGAACCAAATCCACCCCCCCATGCCTCCACACCAGCCCTGCTGTTACAGCAGCAGCCCCTGAAAGTCAGAAGGGGTCATAATCTCAGTTCTGCTCAGAACAAAGAGCTTAAGGTTTATGTGAAGTTATGTAGTGACAGGTTGTCAGCCACCACATACACCAACTTTTTGCATTTCACTGTCATTTTAAAATAACTGAAGACAATTAAATACCCTGATTTTTACACCTCTGTCTGGATAATGAAAATTGATGCTGGCAGTTACACGTCCAGGTAGCAAGTGCTGCAGCATTTAGCCTGCAAGCAGTTAGGGGAATGGTTTGGATATTTTGTGTTTTGTGGTGATTGTGTCTTTTTTAAACAGGCCAGCTGTTGGGTATTGGGTTTTTGGGTTTTCTTTTTTTCTTTTTTTGGGTTTGCTTGTTTGTTTTACTAGGCCTTTTGGAGGAGGGGATGGGGGAAAAAGCAAGGTTTACATCATCTGAATATTAAGTCATATTGACTTAAGCCTCCAGGCCAGATTTTGTAGGAATAAAAACACTGTCTCAAGAATTCTAAGCAAATGCCAGTAGGAAACATTTAGTTGGCATACTTCACCTTAAGTAGCCTTGACTTAGTGAAAGGCAGTAGACAGGTTGGGAAAATATGACAAAGTACCCCATACACACATTGTGAAAGACAGAAAAACACAAAACTGTATTAAAAATTTGTCAATACAGACATGCAAAAAGTGTGATTTACTTCCAAAATTACGATCAAATCTAAAAATATATTTATACACACACAAAAAAAAATCATTGATTGTAAATCACAGCATTAAGTAACATTTTCCCCTTTACTCCATAATTAGGGTTTGCATACCAAAAGTTCTAGCAGCCTGAATGGTTTCTCTGGATCCACAAACTGTCATGATTTGTGCCAAAGCAGTTAAATCATCACTTGCTTTGAAAAATGGATACCGTCCACTGAGTAGAGAAAGGAATATGATTCCTGCAGACCACATGTCTATTGCTGCAAAGGAAAGCAAATTTATTAACAACTAAACTCATTACTTCATCACAAACAAAATCTCAACTTTCTTTAAAAAGAAATTATGATCTGAGAAGTTTCTATCAGCAGAAGTTACATTCTGACGTACTTCTTGACTTTGGTCACATAGATAATACTTCAGACAAGAGTGGGAATTACTGTAATTATATTGAAGAATAATCTCTTACTTTGCAGAGGGAGTGTTTTTTATATGAGTAATTCCATTAACTGATATAACTTGCTAAACTTAAAATGGACCAAAAAAATGTTTGAAGTTGTTTTACCTGGGAAGATGAGAGAAGGCAAATGAAATGTCAGGTTTGATACATATTTAACTTTATTTCACATGAAGAAAACCTTATATAAGGGTCATAAAAAACAACTCACAAATGTTTATGAAAATATTTTTTGGGGATTGAGGCTGGTATAGGTAGGCAGTACTAAGAAATTTATCTTATTATGAACTTTGTTCCTCTCTAATATGAACTCACTTGACAAGATAGGCAGTTAAAAACTGTAATTGTTCAAAGTTATTCATCACTTGTTACAAAGAGTACAGAGAGTACTCTGGGGATAGAGGCCAAAGCCTAATGGAAACTTCAATACTGGAAGTTACAAGAATACCTGTCTGCCATAATTTTTTGGCTCACAAAGGTGCACATTTTGAGAGATGGTAAGGAAAGTGAAGGGGAGAGTCTGAAGGATCTCAAACTCTGAAGAGAAAAATTAACAGTTGGGAAATAGAGGCATATTCATCTTAGTCCTATTCAAAAAACTAAGTAGCAACATAGGCAGTAATTAATTTGGACATTTTAATTAGAAACACTCTTAGCACAGGACTTTGATTTGAAAAAAAAGTATTAGGTTGACTTTAGTTGCAAAACTAGATTTTATGTCTTTTATTAAGAAACAAAAACCCAAGTTAATAATTTGGCACAATTTACAATGGAAAGGTTTTCTGCCTTTTGCACAGTTTCTGTAAAAAAATTTTAGTATCATCTTTCCAACAGTGACATAGTAATGCTAACTCTTTGAGGGGCTATGCATCCCCCTGAGGATGTGGTTGGGTAAGCTGGTCAAGACCTTTGAAAAGTTTTAATTATGTAACTCTTGCTGAAATTAAAAGGCATTATACATCTGAGTGGGCAGTAAATCCTGGCCCCACAATTGTGGCAGAGCTGTGATCATCAACAGAGTGCAAGATCTTGTGGAATGACATCAAAACCATTATTCCTCCCTATGCTTTTGTCTAGTGTTATCCAGCTAGTGAGGAAAGGGCAACAGAGGGAAAAAACCAAGGCAGAGTGTAACTGGACCTGTGTAGCCTCAACTTAGGAATATAAATTGTACTCCCAGCACTGTGAACCTGAGTCAAATGTGCTATAGTAGCTCTGGGTGGAGTCAGCTGGATTCAGCCAGTAACTTGGTCTCAGCACAGAGGCCAAAACTAGGAGTAAGACTGGCAGGAATACAAGGAGGTGACTCCAGCAGCCCCAAACAAAAGTGCACAGTAATACTTGCTAGTTCAAATAAAACATTTTATCATAAATATTAGTATTAGTCTACATAGTTCTAATTAAGGCCTTTGTTGGCATACTGCAGGAGCTCAGCACCACTGACTCAGTCCAGGAATGTCTGTGCCACACCCAGAGGTGTCCAGATTTACCCCTACTTTTTGTAATCCTGCTCTTCATTACCCTAGAGAACAGAGTACCATGTGAAAGCGTGATTAACACCAGCACATGTCCAAGATTTCCTAGGCATGTATGTCTTCTTCTGTCTAGACAGATTCAGAGATTGTCTAAACTTGTCCTAGATTTCTGGATGACTGCTAGCCCATAAAGCTGGCTGTTATAGCACAGGCACAAGAACTCCAAACAAGCTGCCATACCTTTGAAATCCCAGTCACACCCAAAGGACAGATGTTGTTTCAAACAGCAGTAAGCTATCTAGGCACAAGCTGATCAAATATATTGTTAATTCTATTTTCAGTGTGTACACACACTTTACTGAAAATTGACAACTTTCTCAAAAGTTATTCAGAAAAAAATGGCTAAAACCCTTTAAATCCAGTTTTTGAGGACATTTGTATTTTTTTGTAAGTCAGAACTCCTGGTAATACACCAAATGTTTAATGAGTAACTTTGCTTCTATTGGTTTGCTGCAGGCTCCATCCTGCAGGTAGGCACAACCTGCAGGATGCACTGCACAGCCTGCAGTGCAACCTCTCCCATCTTGCTTGCACCAGTTAATGCATTAACCATGCCTCTGCTCTGCCCCAGTATTCACACAAACCACTGAACCTTAGTAGCTAAATTTTAACACAGGGAAATTAAAATTTTAGTTTAAAAAAATTACAACATTTACTCACCAGCTATTTAAAGCACTAGCAAAAAGTAAAAATCTGATAAAAAGTCATTAAACAATGCTTTCTAGAACACATTTGCAATTACACCATTAATATGCCTGCTATGGCAGGATATGTTAGAACTGGCCTAAAAAAGGCTAAACCAAGTCCTCTCTCCCCAAGATTCATTCAAGATTTTTCTGGAACAAATAAGCTAAGATAGTCCACAAAAATTTCTTTTTCTTTTAAAATATATGGTATTCAACTCCTGCATATGGCACTACCTCTCAAATGAATAAAGACACATTCAATTTTCAACACAGGAAAAACATTCCTGAACTGTTCTTCCTCTGAATAATTAAACTTTTAATTAAAATCAGGAAATACTTGAAAAGCATTAGAAGCAATGAAAAATGAATTCCACAAGTTAAAAAATCCTCCCATAAAAAAGACAACAAAATATACATAAATGAGAAGGATGAAAAGGTGAAGAAAAGCCATTTGTTTGAGTTTTGTTTGGCAGTACCTGTGGTCTGAGTGGGGCACTTTGTTAATACTTCTGGTGCTCTAAATCCAGGTGTTCCTGCCCTGGGAGCCACTTGCTGACGTCTTGTAACAAGAGACAAATAAATTTAGAATATAAAAGTTGATAAGTAAGTTCTAAATCTAATAATATTACTTTTAGAATATTGTTTAATTATTATTATATATAAGACACTAGAATTATGTGTCTTATTGTGTAAGACGTATAAACAAACTAACCCTGCTTTATGCAAGTTTTACAGAAGTTTGAAGCATCTTATCTAGCATGAAATCCTAAGATACACACGTAATAGCCTTATTATCTATTATAGTATATCTTAATTGTATTATCTAGCAGAAGATAACACCAGAGAAATACTTATTGCATACTTAATTCAAAATGACCTTTTCTTAGTTTTATCTAAGAGAAATGCCATTTTTGTTAAAGGCTGCATGGGAAAGTTGAGGCTAATTAACACAAGGCAAAAAGCATATGAGAATTCTTGCATGTGGATGCTATGGCTTTGTGTTAGTCCAGAGCAAACTAAAGGTCGCTCTGAGTATTGCCAAGAATTTACTTTTTGTTAAGATTAACTAAAAGGTGTGAGGTTATCATTATTTTAAAAATCATGTGTGGATTAAAGGCAATAGTAGATGATTATCAAAACTACCTGTGGAAGGATGGAGTTTAACTGAGCTACTGAGATTCTCCAACATGAGACACTGGACCAGGTTGCCCAGAGAAGCTGTGGATGCCCATCCCTGGCAGTGCTCAAGGCCAGGCAGGATGAGGCTTGGAGCAACCTGGTCTAGTGGGAGTTGGGTTGGAACAAGGTGACCTTTAAGGTTCCTTCCAACCCAAACCATTCTGTGATTCTATTAGTTTTTTAGATGAACAAATACAAAACAGTCATGCTTCCTTTTTATTCTACATTTCATGATTTCCAGAACCCCAACTGTTGGTATAACTTAGGCCTATTAGATAAGTACTAAATGACACAATTTAGAACACTTTTCTAAGTGTTGTAATTAACTCAAGTGATTTTCTATATGTAGGTGAATAAATAAACACAACAACAAGAAAAAAATTACCAGTGAATCTTTCTAGCTGCAGATAGCAGTGAACTAATCCATGAATTCCATGAACTATTCTTGTTTAAAAAGAGCATACTCAGTGTTTAAAGGGTTGCAGAGATCAAATGCTATCTTTCACTTACTAAGTCAGCAGTCTAGTAAATCTAAGTTTCTGACTTCACTTGACAGCAGAGCAGACAATTTTACAACATTATCAAAGCAAATTACCTTGAAAGGCAAACACTGCAAACTCTATCCGTTGCATAACAGTCACAGAACAGGTTTAAAGGGCAACCACTGGCAGCTTTCCTGGCTGCCCCGTTGCTCACAGTTTTGGTAGAAACGATCTTCTTCTTTGTTACTAACTTCCTAGATGAAACATCTATAATCTTTGATTGTTTTATGAACTGCAATGGAGATATTTTAGAGAAGGTGACATATATAAGAAGTTTCCTTTTACATATAGATACGACAGTTCCTAAAATACTGACTTAACAGGTGCTCATGAACAAGAAGAATTTTAGAACAGACAGCAAACCTCTTTAACAGTATAAAAACTAATATCAAATAGACACTGGAACTTTCTAGAACCCTGAATGCCTCTCCTTCAGTGCTTACCAAATGACCAATATATATTAGATATTCTGAAGCTACAAGACAAGTATTTTTCAAGTTAGTATAGTGTTTCAAGATTTTATTTGGCTCAACATGAGAATAAGAAAAAAAGAATATGAAATGCCATTGCAACACACAGACACTAACTCTAGTTCTACAATAAAATACTGTAAACCAAACCCTCTAATTTAGTTGGGATTTTCCCCTTGTCATATTAAATACTAATTACAAAAAAAAATAGTTTCAGGTTTTATCCTCAGCTTCAACTGCAAAATAATTTTTAAAAAAATTTCATGAGGTAAGTAGGGGGTGGTTGAGCACTGGAACAGTTCCCCAGGGAAGTGGTCACAGCACCAGCCTGACAGAAGTCAAGAAGTGTTTGGACAATGCTCTCAGGCTCATGGTGTGACTCTTGGAAGTTAACTTGGCCAGGAGTTGGACTTGATGATCCCCATGGGTCCCTTACAACTCAGTTTATTTTGTGATTCTATGATTAGCTGCACAGATAGATGTATAAGAAAAGAATATTAACTTAGCATCCAGAAAAGATTAGCTAGGGAGACAGCTAGAGAACTCGTTGTTTAAGAGCTTCAAAAAGGACTGAAACAGAAATGAAAAATTATTTGAGCCTTTCAGGAAAAACACATTTAACAGTCTGCTCAAAACCTTTTAGTTCCATAGAATTCTGAAGCAGTGCTCAGTCTTACAGAACACCCAGTTCTATAATTTTTCAAATATGCAGCAGATTGATCCTACTGATGAGTTAATACTTCTTACTTTTGTGCTTGAGTTCTCCGGGTATGTGGAGCTATAGACATTGAAATTCCTCTCTCCAAAGACAGAGCGCTGGACAGAATGGTGCACAGAGTCCTCCTACAATACCAACAAAAAAGACAATAAGGATCCTCTCTAACAGGCATCTGGCTACTGACAGCTCAAAAAAGTGTGGAGTATCATAAAACAAGAACAGCTGCATGTAAGTCATTTTCAGGCATCAGTTTACTGTGGATGAAGAAACATGGTCTAGACAGAGCAGCAAACATGTTTACAAAACGAATCACACCTCTGAAGTGCCCCAAGACAATCTCAGTGTAGTCTGTGCTGCATTTGTTATGCAACTAGTAACTAACATAGGTGAATGGTTATTGGCTTGAGAGGAGTTTTACTGTCCATGTCCCTAAAAAAGGATTTAAGGCTGTCTAAATAGTAACTTGTGATAGGGGGTTTTATACATTGAGCATTATATTACATCTAAAAGATGATTATGAAGCCAGTAGTTATTTAGAAGTAGCTCCTTAGATATGAACACTGTGATGCTGTGCAGGCTCAGCTTCTGTGCAAGTTCTGCATCTCCCCCTGTTGGATGAAGGAACACATTAAACATAAACAACAGCATTAATAAAAGAGACTGAGAACCTTTCCTCCTCTTCCTTGTTTCATCTGTATTTTTGAAAGTGAGCTGGACCTTCTATCAGCTGCTTTTGAGGCTGACTGTTGAGCTATCTGTTTAGGTGCTGTGACACTGACAGCAACCCCATTTCCCGAGGCTACAGTGGGATTAGTTTGCAAGCAACTTCCCTGCTGGTCTTCAGAGCGGGCAGTTTTAAGAAGCTCAATTTTTGTATCAGGGGTTCCTTGTGCCAAGCCAAAATCTACCAAGGCATACCTGAAAAGACACAAATTCAGAATCAGGAGTCACAAAGTGTCTATTAATAATTCAATTTTCTATTCCTTACTTTTTTATCTTCCTTTCACATTTCATTCAATGTTGCTTATCTTTAGTGTTGCCAGCATCACAGTCCTATTTCTTCCTTCTCCTACTGTCCCATCTTGCCTATCCCCTCAGTGTTTTTACCCTAAACCATTGTTCATTGTTTCTTGTCCCAAAATCTTCTCAAGTGCATCCTTGCTCCAAAGGTATTAAAAAAAAGTATTTCCAGCAACTCTTTTTTTGAAGTTCTTTTAATCCTACAGCCCTGAATCTTCAGCCAGCAGTCATGTACAAGTGACTTGACTCTTGCAGGATTCCCACAGGCAGAGGACAAAGGTAGCAGTGAAGACAGACCAGACCAAAAGGGCTTGAAGTTTTGACAAACTTCTGGCAAATACTACTGGAATTTACTTGAGTCTTCAAACAGGTAAGATTACATTAGTTCAAACTTCAGATCTGTCTCTAAATTAATAATATTTTTGTTACAACCAGTACAGAGACAATCCATCTGTCCCTGGGTCTCAAACTCAACTCCACGCCTCTAAATGCCAAGTAGAGATTAAGGCTCAAACAAATGCTGTAAGAGAAAAATGACAGTACATATTCATTTTGACAGATTAAAAAAAAAAATCGGTTTTCTCAAACTTTCAAGCTTGGTTTGGCAAAATCCAATCAAATCTCCCCTACAAACTTTCACTGCACAGAAACATTGGAAAAGACCTTTAAAATTAAATCCAACTGTTAACCCCGCTCTGCCCAGACCCACAAAACCATGTCCCTAAGTGCTGGATCTATAGATCTTTAAATTCCTCTAGGGATGGTGACTCAACCACTTCCTTGGGCAGCCCATTCCAATGCTTAATAAACCTTTTTCTAATATTGAACCTAAACCTTCCCTGGTGCAACTTGAGGCTATTTGCTGTCATCACTTTTTACCTGGGGATGTGCATCCTGCTACAAGCTCCTCTCAGTGCTTTGCTTTGGACACACTGCAACACCTCAGCATCCCAACGGTACAAGCACAATGCTAACAAATACAGCTATAGGACTGCTAGCACTGAAGCATTCTGTCCATTTCAGCCCTTCACAAAGAAGCAGTACCTCCCTTTTTACAATCTTTAAATTCTGTAACTTGCAGGCAAAAGAGTCAACCCTACTAGTTATAAACTTAATTCAATGTAAGGTGAAAACAGCCCAAAGCTAGCTATCTTACCTGTATCAGTTTTACTCTATCCAGTACTAAAAATTACAAGGATCATTCTATGCACCACAAGTTACAATTAACTTCCTTATTAAAAAATACCCCATATTTTATTCTTCTCATTCTTATTTGAAAATGTAGTATTTTTACTCAGTAGTAAAATCTTCATTTTATCAGGTATTTGTCACTCTGTGAAGCAGATATTACGTTAAGTAAAAGAAAAAAATCCTTCCCTTCCTAAGTCCCCTAACAGTGAAAGAAAAATTTTACAAATAAAACCCTACGTTTTTAGCTGTATTATTTAAGCACATGTTATGCAGCTGGAAGGAAAGAAGCCTAAAAGCCTAATTGACTGTGTTCTGCCAAGGCACACATCCCCAGATGAGATCACAGTATGGCCAGACTCACTTTTTTAGCTGCCTATTGTAGAGGAAGTTGCTGGGCTTGACGTCACGGTGAACAATACCGAAGTGATGAATGCGCCTCAAGGCTTTAAACAGATTAAACATGTATTCCCTCACTTCTTCAAAGGAAAGGGAATTCAAAATGTCCTGAAAGATTATTTGGATATTGTAATTTATAGAATCATAGAATAATTATAGAACAGTTATGCATCTGATTTAATTCAATGTTTTACTACATATCAAAAGTCTGAGACTCACCAAGAAGGATTCATGCTCCAGATATGGCATAACAATAACAACATGATCATTTTTCCTAAAGCAGTATTTAACTCCCATAACATTATCTTGTCCCCTAGAAGAAAAGTAGTGTTACTGAACAAAGACCAGAAGATGGATGTTTATTTTCCTTTATTTCTTAAAAACTTCAGTCAGGCTTTCTTTTCTAATCCTGATTTGTATTTTGACAGCACTCTTACCAGCAATCAGTGCTCTTACTGCTCACTGCTGTGCTCCATTCGAATTTCATTTTATGCTCCCTTCTGCAGTTGGAATGAGAGCTCTGCAGATTATCTGTGGGGCTGTGGTTTGAGGTTACCACTGCAATTAATACAAGCCCTAACTTTCATGATCCTACTACTTTAAGAATGTACTATTAAGCACACTCTGCCAACAAGTATTCATTCCTAAAAACACATTTTCTAATGAAGTGATTATTTTTTCCAAGCATTTCAGAACTGGAACTTTGTTACCAAAGAGGTATATCATGGAATTTCTCAGCTGGTAAACAGAACATCCCCCCACATTGAGACTAGCAGCAAAGGGCATCCACTACAGGTAAGACACTCCTTTTGTTTTTTGCTCTCAATAAAAAGAATATACATGCGTGTGGTTAAAAAAAAAAATCAAGAGAAGTGCCAAAACTTAAACAAATACAGAACAGTGAGATAATGTTCAGCAGTTTAGTCAAGACAATCCATTTTTTTATGTACCCTGCCACTGTGAGGCACTGAAGTTCAGCAGCTATTCGCAGAGGGTGGCTGGTTGGAATTAAGTGTTTCAGAGCCATTTTTTCCTCATATCCTGCTTGTAGCCGTGCTGTGGCCAAGTAAACAGAACTAAAAGTACCTGTAAACAAAGGAGAAAAACACTGTCTTCCACATTTTTAATTAGGTCAACACAGATTTTTACAGAAGTGATCAGCTGTTCACAATCCTGCAGTACACTTGATACTACATCAAAAGCAGATTCGAGAAGAGAAAAATACAGTTCCTTTTTTCTACTACTGAATACACTGATCTTGTATACAAGTTTTTTATGTCAGTAAAAATGCAAATATAACACTGTCTAACTTGCCTGGGACACAGTGCTCTTTGAATGTAAATTTCCTATCTTTGATTTACTTTCTTGTTTAGGCAGCTTACTTTCATCTGACATCTAACTCCTCTCCCTACAGAGCAAGAGGACTATATAATGCTAATCTGGAAAGCACTGCCAGTGCTATTCAAAGCACTTCTGAAATTGCTACATTTTCCTTAATTCTGTACCTTATCTATAAAGTAAGGCTTCCCACGTGATATGTTACTGCACTGTTTACATGCCCAGAGCATTTCACCACATCCAGTGTGATACACTTGCTTGAGAAAGGGAGTGTTCAGACTGTATGATAAACTTACCCAGCCATTTAATTTTAAGGGTATCCTAATAAACCTCTTTGGAGGTTAATTTATCCTAATGATCTGAGATATCTGAACATACAAGCTGAAGTTTTCTTCCATATGAATGAAGAATAGAAATTACTTTTGATTACATTTTAAACAATGTGTTTGCATCATGCTGGTTCAACAGTCTGACTGCAAACATACATCAAAATGCCAGCAAAACCTAAATACTTCATGCAACCACAAAAAAATCCCGAACAACCTAGAGACCCATAACTTCAACAGAATTGATTGCAGCAAAAAGAGTTACCAAATTTGACTTAAGACATTATTTTTGGTGGTGAGAACTGCTAAAATAAAAGTGATTCCAGACTGGAATCCTGAGTTGAAGCTTGTTTACTCATAATGCTGTTGAACTGAAATGATATTTTTTAAAAACATTGTTTGCTCCCAAGAATAAAATCACAGCACTATCCATAACCAGAAATTTTGTTTAATTACACTATCTTCTTTATGATAGGTAGAAGTCTATTTTTTTTTTAATTTTGCATTCCTGTGGGGAATGGAGCTGGGGGTTTTTAAGTAGTTTGGTGGCTTAAAAACTCATAGGCATCTAACCTGCTGCACAGAAATTCCATCACAAAACAGATGCAAAACAATCCAGGTTCCCATCACCACCTTTTGTTTTAAAAGTGTGGAATGTCACGGAGCATTTCAGAGATTTCAAAAAGTGCTGAAATCCCACACTCAGAAGTACCTGAATCTATTTATAGGCATGCCTGATGCTAATTTAAGGTATATGCAATATTGTCTTGTTGAAGGCAAGGCGAACACAAGTGTTCTAAAATTCGATACTGTATGTCTTCAAAAAAAAAAAAAAAGTTGTTCATTTTTTAAGTAAAGCAGCTCCAGCCTGTCAGTTTCCTCATCCACTTCTGCCCAAGAGATTTTAGTGGAAACAAAGCTAACTCAAGGAACAGCAATTAAGTATGTCAAAACACAGCTACATATAAGTAGATTTCTCATGTAAAGGAGAAAAATAATGGATTTTTAAGACTATTTACTTGAACCTACCTCAAAAATTTTTAATTGCCAAAACTGGAATGCTGTTTTTTTTAAAGGCTTTAATATACCAGATTTTCAAGAAAATATCTTGAAAATGTTCCTAATTAAAGCACTATGTGCTCAGCAACATACTGGAATTCCTACAGAGACCATGTAGTAAGTCAAAAATAGGCATTTGGATTAGACTGTATATATCAGGATCTTAGATTTATACTTTTTAAGTTGAAATGCCAAAAGAAATCTGAATCTGAACAAGATAAAATCAAACACTTACCTTCTCCAATTTTTTCCTTTATTTTGAACACATTTACAAGCTGTGGCACTGCTTCATAAAGTTTTTCAATATCTTTTTTTACTCCTGCTGTGGAAAGAATGCGGGAAATAAGTTAGGAATTTTATTACTTGATTTATATTTGATATATTTTGGAGATCACAAGTTACACTTCATAGCACTGTGGATTCACATACACAGGAAAAACAGCACAAAGGCATCCTATCCTGCTGACATTACCATGTGGATGCTTGACACTGTTGTTCTTCATCACACTCCTCTCTAAGCTGCAGCATTTAAACAACTGTTTTTTACTTATCTGACACACAGATTCTGAGAGGGCAAAAGCCTTCTGGTTTGTAGGACACCTACAGCTCATCACTAAATGTCTGCATGGGATTTGCAACAGCAATTTGACAAAAGACAAAACTGTAACAGTTGTTGCTGTAAGCACAGGTGCAAATCCATCAGATGCAAATCACAAATGAAGAAAAAGAATTATTTTTTGGATATTTTTAAGACTGGTAATGTGATCTTTCCCACTGTTACAAAAAACAGGTGGCACCAAAGCCCATGTCTGCTCTGCATTTAGGCTGCTGCACTTCACACTGCAATCACTAGATGGCACGGCAAGGATGCTGTACTGTATTATTTCAAAAATCATGTAGTTTTCCATTCAGTTTACAAATCCTTGTTGTTCAAGCGTTTTCTCTTCCCCCACATAAGAATTCACTTCTTTTGAAGATATCAGTTATGTAGAGGCTGTGACTAATTTCTGTGAAGCAGGGATAAAGAATATTTCAATATACAGAACTAAGCACAAACTGCTATTTGGGAAGTCAATCAAATGAAAAATGTGTATACATTTTTTATCCTAAAAATAAACAGTAAATTAAATTTAGCATAAGCAGATAATGTATTGTATATGTAAAAATGGACCATGTTTCACCAGGGCAGTAAGTCATAAGCAGTAAGAATTTTTTTAAAAAAACAGAAATATGCTAGAATCAAAGGATGGATTTGCCTGCATCCCTAGCCTTCTATGTAGCTTACTTTAAACAACAACAAAAACTGCCTCAAAAACACTTTCTTCCTGCTAAAAACCCAATAAATCAGCTAGTAATTCAAGTTATAGTTAACTTTTAATTTTAATTTTTTTTAATTTCAAACTTTATAAAAACCAGCATACAAAAAATGCTTCTGAGAACTGAAACCTGCTGCCTCACTTACTATCCATTTACATTCCTTTTTTTCCTTTAAATTGTTCTCTCTGCTTCTTCAAACTGTTTTAAGACATTATGGGAAATATTTCAGGAATTAAAAAGTCCTAAGGTATGTACTAACAATCATGGAAAACGAACTTGACAACTGCTATAGAATCTGCTAGACACTCTGTTTTGTCCAACACTGAATTCAGATTCCTTCCTGGAGAAAGTTAAAGCTGTCAGCCCGCTTCAAGCAGGGTGGCAGAGGCTGCAGTGCCTACCCAAGGCACTGACAGCACTTAGGAACTCGATACTTGTGTGAAAGAAGTGCTGGGAAAAGTCAGTGACTGTCCTTGTTGAAAGACAGCAGCGTGAACACCACCTGGTCTGGTCTGGGAGCCCGAATCCTCAGCTGGGTAGAGAGGACATACAGTCATTGTGCCATCAGGATAATAACACTAATAATATTAGCCAGTATTTTCTGTGAGCAGATTTTAAAGTGATGTCCTCTCTTATTTGCAAAGCAATACAAGCACTATTCAGCATCAATCTGGGCATAGATGTGCAGGGGCCTGAGAGAGCACTATGTATTTTTAAAAAATCAGAGGCCATTTTATCTATAAACTGGCTAACCATCAGGGATTCCTGAGCAAGCACTATACAGAAACTGGAGACTCAGGTACACACAGAGGCTCAGAAATAACCAACAAAACCTCTATGAGAACACATGTTCTTAGTTCAGCTTCTACAAAGAAAAACAAAAAGGGTGTTTTTAAGATATAAACACATCTAAAGATATTGAAGCATAAGGCTGGTGAATTTAGGTTAAAATGCTGGGTTTTTGCACTTGTCTGGTCAGTTTTATTCTCGAGGGCTGCCTTTTTGCATTCTGGTATCCTCTTATAATATAATATATAAATAGTAGCTTTATCAAATTGTGACAAACTACTGTTGCTGAAGTATTGTAATGCACAAACAGCAGGAACAAACTTAAAATCAAAAGCCACTTCAAATGTTTTCATTTCATTAATTCTTTATATAATAGGATCCTATACAGACAGGCCTATAATTGATACTGAAATTTCTCTAAGTGATGAAGCAGCATGTCAGCAACAAAATGTAATGTCCACAATCCCTATTTCAGCACATACCTGAAAGCTTGCTGTTCTGCTCAAGATTCCCGTGGAAGTCTTCAGCCTGCTGAGGGTGCTGTTCATCACAGGGAGACTTCAACACCGTCTCCATCACAAAACAGGTCTCAAGTGAAAAAAAATCCAAGACTTTGAGGGCCACTTCTGGACACCTGGGGGAGCAAGCATATCTGGTAAGACACTTCCTATCCCTGCACTCAGTTCCTGAGATGAGATTTAGGGAGTCTGAGGAGTTCCTCTGTGCTACCTAAAACGAGGTGTCAGCCACCCCGTGAAACAGTAAACCAGTAAAACAACAAGGACAGAGAGGGGGAAGGGAAAGGAGACTGCCAGCTAAGCTTAAATACAACTTATTTTCATCTCTCATGTTTCCTCATTCACATTAAAGCATTGCCTTTTCCCTGAAGTTTGCTTTGAAAGGTAAGAAACTGATGTACACAGAAATAGCTGCACTGCACAATACAAAAGCTATAGGAAGCCAGAAAGACTGAAAAAAATTATAAGAGAAAAAAATAGCTCCTCCATACGAGAGATCTTTCCCTCCTACATAAATTCAACAAAATGCATAATTATTCACTGCCCTCCCACCACAAGAAAAATAGAACATGCTTATTTTGAAATGCTTCTTCCCAAATCTTGGAAACATAAAACAGTGGACTAATAAAGTCCACTAATATTGTACAATCAAAAAAACCCCTGATAAGCCCTCGTCAGAGCAAAAGAGTGGCAGGAACTCCCAAGGCAGAACAACTAGTGATAAATGAGCCTGGAAACAGCAGCTCTTACAGTTACTCAAAACCAGTTCCAGCCAGAAATCTTCCTTCCTTGTCACTTTGCCAAACCTTCAAAGTTCTGAATGAACTCTTCCACACGGGGGAAACAAATTCTGAAACCTCCTGATGAAAGAATTCATCTGTTTCTATGGAGCTAGAAATACATTTTGTCCCCAAAATATCTGAGCTACCTTTAGTCTGTCCTCCTTGTGTAACAACAGATACAAGAGGCAGGAGCCTTTTTTGCGGGAGCTTTGGTGGACAGGGACTTGGAAACTACTGGAACGCCCTTAGCGATGGTTCCAGTCTCTTACGGGTAGCCACTTGAGGCAGATTAGGTGGTGTTTAGGCAGATCAGCCTGTTCCAAACGTGTAGCACTATGGCCTCACCAGCAGCACAGGGACCGCAAGCTAGCGCACACAGAACACCCGTCCGCTACAGGACGGGCAAGAGCCGCCGCACATCCAGCCCCCGTGCGCACTGCTGCTG
>VXBQ01004994.1:475716-489897 GCA_013400175.1 Phainopepla nitens
GGGCCCGGCGCGCGGGCGTACGGCGGCGTTTGCCCGCCGGCTTCCTTTGCTGCGTGTGGGTACGGCGGCATAAGGCAGCGCCGAGTCCCGGCGGGTTCTCGTTCCCATTAGCTCCCTGTAAATTGACTCAAATGGCCCAGGGGCCGAGGAAGGCGTTTGCCCGCCGGCTTCCTTTGCTGCGTGTGGGTACGGCGGCATAAGGCAGCGCCGAGTCCCGGCGGGTTCTCGTTCCCATTAGCTCCCTGTAAATTGACTCAAATGGCCCAGGGGCCGAGGAATCGCTCCACCTACACCATTATAACGGGGGAACGGCTTGGCCTGCAGCTTTGCCTTGCTGCCTGATTACACAACAAAAAGGATCGCACAGAATACAGAACTGAATTTGCGTCTTGGCTCTGGTCTGGGCTGTAACTGCTGGCCAGCGATGAGTAGGACTGGAAAATTTAGTGGAACTATTCACTATAATGTTCTGCTAATGTTTGGTGGAGTTGGATTTTATTGAAACCGATGCAGTTGTACATTTGTAAAAAAAAGAATTTAGCACTTCTTCTCTATTACCCATTTTTGGTCAATAGTTCTTCTTTTTTTAAAGATAAAAGAATATTACTCCTGTTGAAGAGTAGCTCCACTGCAGATGATAATGCATAGATCTCCTGCTCATTAGAATATGAACCGAAATACTCTTGTTTATTGCATAATTCAGGTAGAGATCTGTAACAGCAGGCCTTGGTAAATAACAACCAAGCCTGGGGTTGCCAGAGTTCCCAAGGCAGTGTTCCAGCTTGGCTAGAACAAGCCTTTTAACAAGCTGTACTTAGGGTAACAAACCGTTAAATGCAGAAGCAGTTTCCACCACTTTTGTTAAGTTGTGCTTCCTATTACACATTTTAAAAGGAGGGTGCTGAAATGAGTTGCTGAGCTGCTTTGTTGGTTTTAGCAGGTTTTGGTTTGATGTGTGGGGTTTTCTTTTCCAACAGTTGTTCTCATTTGCACTTCCTGTTTAGGGCTCTAAGAAGTCAGTGGAGCAGCTTGAGATTTAGTGAAGTTAAGTATGCAAGCTCAATAATTTCAGTTAAGTGTGACTGCGTTTAAAATAAGATTATACCAAACAATAATTAATGAGGTATAATAACAAAATAATGTAGGCCAAATTCTGTTCTTTCTTTTATCCATGTAATCTTACAGAAGTTCAAAGGGCACCATAAGCATTCATGAGTGCAGGTTTGTCCTAGTGCTAATGACAAGCAACATCATTCTAAATTAACCTCTTGGGACAATCTTACCTACAGCCATTTCTGAATACTGTTGAACCAGGAATTATGTTTGACAGTTAATACTTGCAAAATAGCTGCTGATTATTTACAGATTGCATACTTAGCTCTGCTGCCTCCTGGCCAGGTCAGAGTTTCATCCAACTTCCTTGGCCTCCCTGCCTTGGAGTTGTCCTCATGTGGAATACCAAATCACCATCATTTCTATACAACTCTCATTACTGGCACTTCTCTGTCAGTCATATCCATACTAACTTCCTCCTAATCACTTCAGTTGTACTTTGACACAGCAAGAAATAAGATTTCTTTGTATCTTCTTATCAAGACTGTCTAGCTGTGGTTTCTTTCCCTGCAATGTCTCAATTTATCTTGGTTCCAACACCTAAAATTATGTTCATTTAGACCCAGGTCATTTATCTAGCTTGATCATTAGCTCCTCTCCATTTCCTCCTTTCTTATTGATCCAAATATGTTGTGCTCTCTCATGCCATCCTTCCAGTAATTCTGGTTCTCTATCATGTCAATTTTTTTTTTTTTTCTCACAAGCATAACTGGCCTTGTAGTATAATCTCATATTGTTAATTTATTGTCGTACTCTTTTTAGCCTGCCAGAAACACCAGCCTTGATGCTTGCCTTCATTTATGTCTTGCAAAATACTTTTTACCTCCTTGTTTCTCCTCTGTTTAAGGAGGAAGTTAAGTCAAATTGCATATGACTCTTCTCACATCTTCTCAAAAGTCACCTCTTCATCAATGTTCTTCTCCATGTACATCTTCACAGGAGAGAGATATGTACCATTTCCACTCTATTTCCTCAGTGCTTGCTTAAGTACCTTGAGCTGATTTTTGCTCTACTTTGAATGAATGTAGAAAAAGTAAAGGTACAACTTCTGCTTCACATCTGCACAGCTTCTGTGCCTTTGCTGTAGCATGAGACCCTCCTCCTTTGCTGTTGGCTTGGATAAGCAGAAACTCCTTCTGCACTTGTGGGGCAGAGAAGGCTCCACCTTCTCATCCAACACTAAGTTCCAGCCATGCACCACAGCAGGAACTTCTCAGAAGCAAAGAGAAGAAATTGCAACAACTAAAAACGACAAACAAAGCAGCACATCCAATGCTCTGTGAGCCAAGCTGCTGCACTGTCTTCTCTCGTGGCTTTATCTCTAGATTGGATATGAAGGATAAGCCAAATGATGAGCCAGGCCCATGCAGAATGTTCCCTACAGCTGACAAGCAATCTCCAAAACCCACATCTGGGAGCTCGCCAAGAAAGGATCCAGACACTGCTGTGTGACTGCATCCACTGGTGCCAGAATCTGCAGCTGAATCAAACTTTTTGTATCTGCTGACAGGCCTAAAAGAATCTGTGCTGACACTAGAGCACATCTGTTAACCGCTTCCTAGGTCGATTAAACTAGAAGCCTCCCTGTGTTTGTACCGTCCTCCAGCCTTAGAAAAACAATAAGCAAGATCCAGGAGGGTAATGGATGAATTGTATCCAGCACAAACAGAGGCAGAAGATCCTTAATATCCCCTTGTTGCCAAGAATATCTGTTCATAAATTAAATTAGAAACTTAGAATTGGAAGTCAGAAACTACTTAGAAATAAAATAAAAGCAGTTGTTGCCCTCTTAGTATTAGAAAGGTACATATATATATGTAGACAAAATTCAGTTTTAATGACAGTAGAGACTGTTAAATGCACTATTCAGTTTTCAGTAGCCTAAATGACACATGCTTTCCTGCTTCTAATTACTCTTTTTATTAGCAATACGATTATATGGCAAAAGTTTGTTCTCTTTGGCACTAGGTTGAGACAAATCTCTTCATGCTATTGTGCCCTTTAGGAATACTGTCAAATTCAATCATTCAGGACTCATGAGTCTTGCACTAACATGAAGAGATTAATCTGAAAACCAAGGATCTAAAGTCCTTTTTTTTCTGTTTTTCATTCTCCATTTCCATTTCTTAACCAGGAAAACTGAGATTGCCAGCTTTGCTCTCACATGCAAATGAGTGCAGCCCTAGAATAATGCACTCGAATGTGTCAGTGACTGTCTCTGCCAGCATTTTCTGATCAGCTATATCTGAAATATCAAGAATTCTTGTGGTGTCAGTAAACATACCACAGTAGCAGTCTCTATAGCCTATTTAAAGGCAGTTAAAAATAGATTAAAAATTATTCCAGGCAAAGATACAGAGGAATTCTCAACCTTTTAAAAATTGGGTCTCATACAAACAAAGTATGTTTTAATAAAATCTATTAATATATACCTAATAAGGAATGCAGGCTCTCCTATACAATGGAAGAGTTTAAAAAGGCCAAGCTGAGTAAGCTGATGAGTTTGCTGTAGCAGAAAGGTTTTTTGCAAACCTTGACTTACAGACAGAGCACAGCTGTTAATGGTAACAATTTTTACCTGGATGTGCAAAGTGCTGAGGGTGGTTGGGCCACGGTGTGCATGGTTCTGATGCTCACATTGCAAGATGGATACTGAAAAAATGAAGTGAATATAGAGAACAGCTACAGAATGATCAGGAGTCAGAGAAAATGCTATGTAATTAAAGAACTAAAAACCTTAGCTTGCCCACTGAATCAAAAAGATTGAAAGGTGACCTGGTAACTGTATACATATATGCAAAAAAAGAATGTTGAATATAAGGGACATGTGAACCTAGCAGACTGAAATAAGAAGGAGTAATGTCTAGTAGTTAGCTGGAACCAAGCAAAATAAAATCGTTATCAGTACCTAGTTCAGTACTGACAATAAGTATTCCTTGGAATAGTTAAGGGCCATCATTGATTGCTTGGCTTTGGGTGTCTGCAGACTGAGACCCAGTGCCTCCCTGGAAAACACAGGCTAGCCAAACACAGGCTGTGTTGTGTTTGAGTACTGCAGTCTTAGTTCAGGGTTGAATACACTTGCCCGTAATTTAAGGATCAGACTATATACTCCCACTGTCTCCTTTGGACTTTATAAATAAATTTCTGTACTTTCTAAACTCTCCAAAACATCTATAAAGAATTCTTTTCTCCTACCACCCCAAGTTTAGCTTTGCTTTCCATGTGTGCCTCGTCTGTATTTGGCTATTTTGTCCCACTTGCACAGCATGGTGGCTGGAAAAATATCACTGATAGGTTATGGAGGCACCCACTTGCTGTCTCAGCTGCTGAGACTGCACAACGCTTCTCTGAGAAGTTTCTTAAGTAGTGTCATGGCCCTCACTTTTATTTGACCTCCAGGAGAATGTGCTTCATCCGGTCCAGCTCTCTCTATAGCTGGTCTGGGGTTGTGCTTCCGAGATTTTTCAACCTTCCAAAGAAAACAGATAAAATCAAAGCTTTCCTCAGCAGCAACAGTCCAACTGAAGTCATTTAGATGTTCTTAAAATGGCAGCAGCTTTTGTGATTGCTTGCACTTAACAGGAATATTTGGCTTGGCCAAACCGGTACCTGTGTAACTAAGGGCAAGTCTGGCATCTTACGTGTATTAGCTACGTGCTTTTCCTTTCCTCATGTTGTATATTGTCTCTTTGAATGTAGAGCTACAGTTTTCTTTGTTGTTCTTTATATTTTATCAACACAGAAGATTTTCCTCATCTCATGGTTAAATAAGAGATTCTGGTCTCCTAGTAGATATGTAGATAACACTGTGTTTTTGCTCCAGTAGCTGACATAAGGCTGAATGTGGTAACCTCGCTTACTGAATGATTGTGTTGTCATTGGGAATACTCACACATGTAAAATGAGTAGGACTTGGCCCTTTGGTCATATTTTTGTAATAAAAGATAAAATGAGATTTTTAGGAAACCGCAACTTATGACCATAATATTTATGAGGCTGTCAGGACTGCACTGTAAAAATTCATATTATTTAATTCTTCACTCTGACACTAAAGCATCATTTCATTTATATGCAAATAGGAATATGCTGTTTCTTCACTGAAGAAGCTGTTTGAATTATTCAGATTTTATTAATAAAGCTTCATAAATAAGTATTTTTTCTACTCAATTGGTAGTGGCCAGGGGAGACAATCTATTTATCAGACTTGGTTATTATGAGCTTCATAACAAAATATGAAGATTTATGGAGTACATAATTAGACATTATGTGATTCTAATGGAAACATTGGGTTATCCAGATGAAATACTGTTTTCTTTATGCATTTCTCCTTGGCAGAGGCACTTCCTGGAAAATGGACAAAACCTGTCCCCATCACTAAGGTCCAAGAAATGCCTATGAAAGGCAGAGAATACCTTTTTTTAATCGTACACAGTGAAACAATTTTGAATAAAAAAAGATGCTTAAGCAAGACTATAAGGAATGCCAGGGAGAAGCAGGTAGGGAAAATGCCTCCTCTGGGCAGAGGTGCTGGTGTGGAGACCAAGGGTTAACTCTGTGTGTGGCAGCACAATCCAGCCTGAAACTGCCTGGTCTTTAAAGTATCATTTAGGTGACCAGCAATTAATGTTCCCTTCAGGTACCCACCCTAGTGAGAGTCCAGATGTGAAATACCTGCTGAACATTACAGAGCAGCCCACAGGGATTAATTACTGTATGCTGTAACTTAGCAGAGTTTTAATCTCACCCACAGAACCTCTGAAATCCACCACAACAAAACTACTGTAAATGAGCAGTAGAGGAGAACATCCAGGCTGCAGGGCTGGTGCAGAGACCTGAAGAAGTTTTGCAGGAAAAGCTGCTGACTTGAATTTTGACATTGCTGGCTGGGTATGGACTGAATTTATTGAATTTAGTGCTTCTCTGGGAGCACATCTTGTGGAAATCTCAGCATCTCAAACTTATGAAGACTAAGAAATGAGCCTGTAACTGTATACATGACTGTTCTTGAACCAATTTTTTGCATGTGAAGTAAGGGTCTGTGAGCCACTATGCTGGGCTTCATACAACTAAGCACTTAAATGTATACATAACTTTAAACACAGGTCTAACCTAGAAGGCACTGAACTGGGTTGTGTGCTGCATGGGCCAGGTAGATAACGTGGTTTTGAGTGTGTAAATGGGCAGGCAGCTACCTGAAGGCTCTTGATTTGGACAACCCAACCACAGAGAAAAAGGGTGTTCTGAAAATTTTAAACTCTGCTTAATTGTGTACCTAATTATGGTCAGAGCAAAACTTAATAATGTATATTAATTCCTGCCCTTTAACACATGACCACGTGTTTTGAATGAGAAAATTCCTAAAAAAACCCGCCCACTTTTCATGCTAGCTTGCATAACCACTTACTGTATTTCAATAACATTGAATAAGACCTGAAAACACTACACCTAAAGTATTCATTTGCATTAATTTTTGAAGATGAATGAATACTGTAACTCTGTAACTTTAATTTCTGGAGTTTAATTAAAAAGAAAAAAAGTCACTACATCAGTGATGGGCCTGGTCATCCCCACCTGGGCCTCTCCCCACCCTGCCCATCTTCCTATTTCAGCCCAGCCTGGGCCTATTGCCTTTTACTGGGTTTTGGTGGTGGTGTAACAGTGCTGCTCTCTTGCTCTCTCCAGCCCTGCTTGTTGTGGGCTGATGTCCTGGGCTGTCCCTGCACCCAGGGAGGTGACAGAGGGGTGTGGGGGCTGTCTCTTCCCTGCCCTGCTCAAGTCCCAGCTTTTGAGGTTCTGCCCACATTGGGAGGTCCCTTCCAGCACTCCAAGATTATATTATGCTTAGATTATTATTGGTAAATTTTCCTGAGGAAGAAATGCATCTTGGTTCTCCTTTACTTCTCTCCTCCAGTGCAAAGGTGTACAGCAGAGACTCTCCATGGAAGCCTTCCAGGACAGGTAGATTTTGACCCAGGTGTTTCCAGCCTGGCAGCTCTCTTTGCACATAACTGTCTGTGTTCCTGGTTCAGATTCCCAGGTTCTTTGGCCAAGGGAAGCAAATATAGAAATTTAAATTGAGCACTACGTATCCTGGTCTGGGCAACTAAGCAACCTAATTTTTAAGCTCTTGCAGTCCAGCAGTAAATTGGAAGAATTCCTTGCTCTGGGCTGTGATATACTTGTAATTTTCTCCTGTTGCCACTTCAATTTTTCCTTGGGGCAGTAACACTAAAATCTGAGAAAAATGATTAATTTCTTGCAATCTCTCATACTGAAAATAGTCATATTTCCAAGTCAGCTGCCTCCACTACTGCAGTGCTTGCCAGCTACTGTAAGAATAACAGTACTAAATTTGACTATAGAGCCTTTTTTTGGTTTTTAGCTTTGGATTTTTTTCCCTTTCACTGAGAGGATAACATGCCTTGGAAAGGCTTTATTTAAAGTGTGTACTGGTGCACTGCAGAGCTTGTTCTGTATTAAATTTCAAGGATGAATTCTCTTGTGAGTACTTTGCTGTGACTTGACTGATTCATTTATTTTTAAAGACAATTGTCTGGTTTTTTTTTATTTTTCTTTTTTTTTTTTTGGTTATTCTCAGCTACAGATGATGAGATGAAAACTAGCTTCATTGTTATTATATGGAAAACTACAATGAGGTGACTTTTCTAATGCCAGAATAAGGCGATAACTTCTGTGGGCTGGCAGAGGAACACGTTGAAGTTTACTGTGGCTTTGGCCCCATGTGACAGGCACAGCTCTGTGTCAGGATACAGCAGAAGGCTTTTCTCAAGCTCTGGCACAGGGAATACAGGGAAGTGATCATGTGGAAAGGTAGTTCTGCTTCTCCTTCTCCCTGCATGGAAAGGCATGCCATGTTTCTAGTCTACTGTGACCTCTGGCAAATAGGTTGGAGCCATGTTCTTCTTGTTATAAAGTTACATGTTCCAGTGTCTCAGACAAGCCCTCTCCAGACAGGTGAGGCAATGGACCAAATAGCACATGTGGCTGCATCTGGAATAGACAGGACACTCCCTTAAAAATGAACTTTTTTGAGCCCTCAAGTGCCTCAATTTTCTAATGTTCCTTTATGCAGAGAAACTCACCTAGAATATTTTATTATATGACAGTGCCTTGCCTATATCTGGTTCTTGCTTTCTGCTGTAATATTTCATTTTTTTTGTGGGCAAGCATATAGTTGTTCCAAAATTTCTCCTACACAACACCATTTCTGGAGTTTGTGGATCCCTTTCATACCCTCAGTGAGAAAATATTTTAGTGCTGTAATTTAGTGTGAGCATACCCCAAGCAGTGGGTTTTGCTACACATGAGCTTTCCAGGGAGACTTTTGGTGACTACATTCTGATTTTAGTTTTGTTCTTCGCTCTATGGTATGCATGCCACAGGACAGTATGGTACAGCCACAGAAAAATGTGTGCTCATTATGAAACTGCTTCCTATTACAGCTGCAAAATATGGAAACTATGAGTTAAATTGATCAAAAGTTGTCACTATTCAAGAAAGCAGGAAGCCCAAAACACTTACCTGTGAAAATGGAAGTAATGTTGTCCAATAGGCATTTCTAAAATATCCAATGGTAAGAAGAAAACTGAAAATTAATTTAATTCACAAGTAGCATAAGGAGTACTCCAGATATTTTACTTAACTGAAAAGAGATTTTCTACTAGCATTCACTGAAAGGGGCATGAGGGATACAATGGTTGCTGTTCATATTTTGTCCATAGGAGTTGTCAGCTACCTAGTGAATAATGCGTGTATTCAACAAACATGGGATGTCAAAATGTCCCTGGTTTTGGTACAAATGTAGTAGCAAACTGACCTTTATGCAGGTCCATGGCATTTTCAGACAGTCCTCTGTCACAACAATCTCTCATAGTCTCTCTTTTGACCCTCTGTTAACTGAAAAATATATCAAAGTACAAGGAGTCACTCAGAAACAGGTATTATCATATGGATTTTGCAAATAAATGGGAAGGCAATTGGATTGGATAGAAAGACTGAGAAAAGGATTTTTTTACAGATAGCAGCAGTTGTGTAAAAAATGCTGGTAAAACTAACAA
Organism: Phainopepla nitens; assembly: GCA_013400175.1. Lineage (NCBI taxonomy): Eukaryota > Metazoa > Chordata > Aves > Passeriformes > Bombycillidae > Phainopepla > Phainopepla nitens. The sequence goes on from VXBQ01004994.1 coordinate 484,911, forward strand.
AGGACAGAACAGACTGGAGGCTGGTGCTAAATGGGAGAGTGGGAACTCACAGGAACACTACAGTCCTCATTTGGAGTGGCTGAGGAAAGCTGAAGTCTTCATGTTTGTTCTTCTAGCAAGGACCATGAAGGTGTTGTGGAAACATGCAACTTAGCAGGGTGTCTTCCTTCAGAGATTTGAGTAATGGAAAGGAAATAAGGCAACTGTAATGCCTCCCTCTGCTATGAACACTGCCTTTCATGCCAGAAGAAAGGCACAGCCTCTCAGCCTTTCTGATCCCTATTATATTCAATATTCTTATAGCCACAGGCTTTGTGTCCTAACCATTCTCTCTCAACTCGGAAAACTCAATTTCCTCTTGTTTTTTATCCAAAATACATCCTTTGGACACAGTTAGGAGTATTCTGTGTTGTAGATGTCTGTTTATCCCTGTGCACTCTTGCATAGCACTGACCAATGGGACCTTATTCCCTGACCTTCTCTCCATTTGCATATATACCATGCCAACAAAGCTGTGTGTAACAGTTTTACTTGATAGCATTTGGTATCCACACAGCTCTGATGAAAGTTGCTTCCTAAGGAGAGGTGGAATGAAAAGTCCAGCCTTAGATTAAACGGTAGTCTGGAGAAAATCCATGGAGGAAAACAAGGAGAGACATTTTTTAAAAGATCCTGCAATCAATGAAGAGCTGGTAGGGATAGCTGAAGACGAAAACTGACATAATTTTACATTAAAATTGGCCTTTAGAGGATTAACTTTAATGTTTCTGCAGGGTGCTTATACTGAGAAGCATTAAGGTCAAAATACAAGTATTTCAAATTAGGAAAGCAAACAGCTTCAATGATAGCTTGAAATAATCAGATTTCTTAATGGGAGACTTCAATGAGGATGAAATTACAGTAAAAAATAGATTGCTAAAGCACTGAGAGCAGTAATGTGCAGCCACAGGAGAACTGGAGTGTGGAAGAAAGCCAGGGTCAAGGATGAAGTCAGCATCCCAGCCAGCAGGGACAAGCAGTAGGTCAGACTAGAGCAAAACAAGAGAGTGAGCAGCACATGTATAATAAATGTGATAGGCAGGGACAAATCCTGCCCAACCTTACATCAGTACAACTTCAATGGCTGAAACCTCTTAACACAATGTCACATCCAATATGATCTAACAACATACATGCAGGCTTTTATTTAAATCAGTGCACAAGGCTAGATTTTCCACACTCCTGTGCTGTTTCTAGGCAATTGTAACTTCATTGTTCCACTGTTATTGTTATTGGGGTCTTAGATACTGCTGAGTTTCTTTTCTTGTGTATCTTCTATGGGTAAAAATTCACCTGTTTCTTATTGGCCTTTTGTTTTAGCTAGACTAAATTCTTCAAGTTAAAATATCATTTTAGGAAAGCATGATATTGTACACTATTTCTTGAACAGTACACTATTTTATTCAGATTTTAAAACTGAATTTTTTGTGCATTCTACCCACTGATCCTCATTTAAAAATTTTAGAGATTATTTTTTCTAGGTTTTTTTGTTTTGTTTTGTTGGGTTTTTTTTGGTTTGTTTTGGGGTTTTGTGTTGATTGTTGTTGTTGATGTTGTTGTTTGCTGTTTGGTTTTTTTACTACACTGCTAGTATTCATGCTTTCCATATTTTGGCATCAGTGGTTTAAAAAAAGGTGGTAAACAGGAGAGTCAGCTCCCAGAATTAATAAGCTGGAAAACTGACTTTGTTTGGAACATCTTTTTTGTCATTTCCTTTATACTTGTAGCATTTATATTGTTTTTGAAGTTGCCACTGATGTGAGAACAGTTATTTTAATGTAACACTTAGCTTTTCATACAAGTAAAACTGGGCCCGCTTACCTGCAAGTATGCATGCACACAGGGATCTACTACTCTAAACCCAGAAACAGCTACAGGTATTTATGTTTTTGAACTCTAGCTTTTAAAACTCTGGTCCTTTTATTCTTTTTGTTAGGCAAAAAAAGAAACAAACCCCTACGGGTGACGCTGCAAATAAAAATCAAGAAATTGCAAATCTCTAAAAGCCTGCCCCAAAACTCTAGGCTTTAGTTACTCTTTTTTATGTACACTTTCTCTTAGATTAGCATTGTAGAGAAGACTGTTTCCTCCTTGTTTACATCAGTGTAACAGAGGCAGAGTTAACCCTCAGCTCACTCACTAAGGCGGAGCAGCAGTGGGACTGCCTGCGCTCTCCCTGTCGTCCCAAGAGCTGCCAACACAGGAGCAGGGAGCCACGATTCCTGAGAGCAGTGTTCCACAGCTGGGTGCAGAAGGCGGTGGAAATACAGCCCGGCAAAGCTGCGCTGTGCCCGCTGGCAGCATCCCTGGCAGGGCTGTGCTGGCGTCCCGGTGGGCACAGGAGGGCCCGGGAGCCCCAGCAGGTGGTAGCGCCAGAGCAGTCCGTCAGAGAGAGGCTTTATACTGAAAGCAGAGTAATACATATATCACTTCAGGCATCTGGCTTAAAATATTCAAAAGGAGGACAGAACTATGGTAAGGAGAGTTCTTTGGGAAAATTGCCTCTGGACTGTATTTCAATGTTCTGAAGCCCTTCCCTCGAGCTGTTTTACACAATACCCAGTCTTCTTGAGTTTCAGAAGTACTAATGATTCAATGGATGCAGAGTCACAGAAAGCTCCTGAACTCATCTTATACTCTCCTCCACTACCTTGAAGTCCTATTTTCAGAACTATGAAGGATTGCAAAGGGACAAAAAAACCTCTCTGTGGTGTTAACTGATATCTTCTTTGAAAGAAATTAATTTTAAACCAGAGAAATTGGATGTATATGAATGAAATTTTGTTTCTTTTTCTGGAGAACTAGTGGATTAGTAACCTAGAGGCTTGGTTTAACGCAACAGTTATAGTAATGAAATGCAGCATTGTCTTTTGTCTTTGGTATCAGGGTTTTTTTTTTTTTTCTCTTTTCCAATATTTCTGTAGATAGTTCTTGAGTGTTCTTATGTTTAAAATAGAAATTACTTGAAATGTTGTAAATATGAATGGAGATCGTGTGAGTAGCAAGCCTCTGTCTCCAATTTAATATGAGGATAGTGGTTTTTTAATCCTTTCCAAACATATGGCAAACAGTTCCTTGTATAATGTCAAAATATAACCTAGAAATACCATTTTGTGTAAATTTCAGTTTTATAGGACTTAAGATAGATGCTGCATACTGTCTAGCTATAAAAATCATCATGGTAAAGTTGGCTTGTTTTTATGACAATAGCAAATAATGTTGCTGAGATTTTTCACTATTAAAGTAAAACTAGGAAAAATTTAGATAATGCAAAAGTATAACTGAAATTTTAAAAAATCCTGCACCTAAAAAATCTCATTTTAATGCCTTTTTCTACAAGACCGTTCTGAACGAATTAGAAATTACTGAAGTACTGTTGAAGCAAAGCCATGATCTGCTGAATTTTCACTATAATAAGAATATTCCACTTGAAGATACTAACTTGGCCCAAGGTTTTTATGGAAGTCTCAAAACAATTGGATATTTTAAAACAGAAGTAGTCTTAAGTATTAGGATTTTACCAGGAGGAAGACTCTATTTTTCAACCCACCTTAGGTGGAAATGTGCTGTTTTAATTCCTGTGTCATTTGTCATTTTAATTTCACTAGCTTTTACTTACCTGTCCTGTCTCCTTGTCTGGAGAACAGACTTCATTCTATGCTACTCCACCATATTGTTTGAAATAGTCTTCAGCAGAAGAAAGGCAGTTTTAACAAATTAAAGCACAAATTCCTCAAACATCATCTTGAATCTGTATCAAATTGTCCAGATATAAAGACAATCAAACTGCCTAACATTAGTTTTGTATATAGTAACATCTTTCACTTTGATTTTGATGCCAGTGGGCTGCCCAGAAATCAGCAAAGGAATCACTAGTTATAACCATTAAAAATAAAGCTATGCTTTTCTACCAGAGATGTGAGGTGGCAGTAACAGGGAAATCAGTCTGAGTCCTTGAAATTCCTTGTTTTTCAGCAACACATTGTAAAGCTGTTTAATTGGCAGGAAAGGAATAATGGTTAAAGTGCTTATTTCAGGCTGAATGTGCAGCAGTGGTAGTTTCAAAGGGAAACTGTGCTGCTGTCTTGTTCCCTAAGATAATTACTGTAGGTTAGTTTATGCTGTTAGAATTATATGTGCTAGTACAGGTATGCGCTTATGTTTCTGGGCTTCACGTGTATGGGGGTCTCTGTTTAGTGCTGGAGGCATGTTTCATGCCCTCAGTGTCACATAAAAACGACCAGGTAACACCCAAGCTGTGTTTTCAACCCTTGAAACAGACACCATGCACACCCATGAGCTAATGACAAAGCAGAAAGACTGTGAAAGAAAAATTCCCTTTAGTCTTTGGGAAACAGATGACAAGAAGCAGTAGTAACAACCTTGATTGAAGGCTTGGAACATATTTGGGGAAATAGGAAATTACTTTCAAAACATGAAGTACATGTAAGTAAATGTAACTTTGGGATATGTTACTTTGGGAGATAACCTGGGCAGGTGCTACAGAAGCTGGGCCTTCAAGGTGCAGATGCCCCTCCCATGAGCCCAGCCTCTCTTGGAGCCCTTTCCCATGCTTGGTTGATTGCTTTTGGGTTTTTTAGGGGGGGGAGAGGGAGCTTTGTTGTTTTTTTTTTTTTGTTTTGTTTGTTTTTGAGTAAACTTCCTCTGCTTTGCTGTTTTATTGCAGAGTTATTGTGGTGATAGATGTCAGTTCCATCAGCATAACTGCCTTGTGCCTCTGCTCTCCTCTGGCATCTGGAAAGCAGTGGTTGCAGCTGCCTTGCAGAGCTCTCAGCTCTGACTGGCCAAAAAGGTAAACATGATAAATATGTACTCTAAAACTGCATAGTTGCTGGGCTTTGTCTTAACATTTTAGTGCACTTCTCTTGCTCACACTCCAATTTTTACTTACTACTATTTTTAACAAATACTGTGAGTTTTTAGTTAA
>VXBQ01004994.1:498150-544521 GCA_013400175.1 Phainopepla nitens
TGCTGCTCTAGAGGCGGCTCCGGGGCGCGGCGCCCCGCGGCCGCCATTTTGCGCCGTAGAAGCGGCGGGGGGCGCGGAGCTCTCCTTGCTCGGTGCAGGGAACGGGCTCTGGCTGTGAGGGGCCTCGGGGACCCGTGGAGCAGCGCAGGGAGCTGGGGATGCTCTCTGTGCCTCCGGGGCACCGAGCAGTTGCGGTGTGTTTGGGTCAGCACCCCTGAAGATTGTGACCTTCACTTTGGGCCCCTGGAGAGAGCAGTGTATGAAATACGTGGACTGAGGAAAGGATTTCTTTTACGAGGAAGGTGAAAAGTAACGTGTCTTCAAAACTGAGTAAATTCCCTCATAGCCTGCAGTGTTTGTAGTAAGGTATTTGTTAAAGCAGATATATAATAGAGGTGTGTGCCAAATCCTGAGAGCAGAGACCTCTCTCATGTACCTGCTTCAACCTGCTTAAATGTTAAATTCAGTAATGTGAATCAGTGGTCTGTGCTGCTCCTGCAAACACCTACTCCCTTATTCTGCCATCTGGAATATGCATTTTCCCTGTGGAATTCAACAGCATTGAGCGTGTGGAAAAGATGCTTTGTTTCCTGGCCATCTTGGAGAGGTTTAGGGCTCCTCCCCACCACTCCCACCCCCGCCTTGCTTTCTTCTTTTCCTTTAAAGTCTGAGGGACTTTTCACTGTTTCCCAGCTGGAGCAGGTGGGTAAATGCAGAGCTGCATAAAGGAATGCATTTCTTATAGCTTTCCAGTCTCATAGAATGACCATGACATCTCCTATTATTTTTATTTACATTATCAAGCAATTGGGATTAATAGAGCTGGTCAAGGAAAAAAACGACACATAGAGAGCAGAGCAGGGGCCCGGGAGATCAAACATTGTGCATAACAAAGGCTGCTCAAGAATGGGAATCATAAATCCAGACTATTTAAATGGAAATTGCATAATCATATATTGATAATTCCCCACCTGAGGTAGGAAGACCATTTCATACTGGTATACAGTATTTGCAGCTCCTTGAAGCTGATGGAGCAGTGGTTTTTCATTTGGATAGGCACTAACACAGACTATTAGTAGTTCAATAACAACTTGATTAGTGCTCCTCACATAATTATCCTCACAGATAATTTCTGCTACCACTACTGATACCAAGGCTGAGAGCTCCATGCTTTTACTGTCAGTAATCTGCTTTAGATTACTAAAAGCATGGAGGCAAAATTAAACACCTTTGTTAGATTTATCAGTGTGATTTCTAAATTCTAGATTTATTAATGTGAAGGGAAAAGTGGCAAAACCTGGCAGTGGGGGAGTGGCAGAAATTGGCAGAATGCAGAATGGCTGAATAGTGCAGCCTTACTGTGTATAAAAGGGACATTGACAGATTTCTTGTTTGAAGTTCTTCACTGTATTCACAGATAATTTTGATTACATGCTCTACATTCTGATATTATGAAATGTTTTCTTTTTTGAATTTGCAACTTCCCTCTGGAATATTTGAAGATTTACAGATTCCGTAAAAGAAAAGTACTTTTAAAATTTTTGATTCACAGCTGACAGTCTACAGTAATTAAGTAAAGCCGAAGCCTATTTGCAAAGCACTCTTAAAGATCCTTTTCATATGTTACTAATGAGATGCCGGAGTACAAAAGAAGTGTCACCTTTGGTTTTGTCTCTGTAGATAAAGAAGAAAGCTTTGCTTTGTTATTTTATCTCCAGAGTTGGCCTTTATTGAACTTTATAGACTTCATTTCTATTTTACCATTTATTTCAGTGAGTCTTAAGGTTTTTTGACTCATGAAATCACCTCTATGGTATTCTTTTAGTAAGATCTTTGCTTTTTAAAGTTGTTCTCAAGCAAAATTAAGAGCTGTAAAACTTCTCGACAGAAACACATAAGCATTTCTAATGCCTACAGATGGGGAAAATGAAAAACATTAAAATTAGCTGGAGTATTTTTAATACTGATGTATACAATAAATAATTTACAAATAATCTCTGGTTCTGATATTTCAGAATAAACCTGTTAACAGCTTTAGGGTGTTGGGCCCATACTCCAGTTATCCAGGTAAGCAATTTGCATGTATGTTTAAAAAAGTCTCATTTACTTGTAAATTAAAATAATTCTTAGGGTAACAATATCCTTTTTTTTTTTTTTTTAGATAACAGTATAATTTTGTTTTGCAAAAGCTTGACAGACTGTGATCATAACAAAACAACTGGAGTAAAAAAATATTGGCTGCAGTTGTATAAAATAATCACAGAATATGCTGAGTTGGAAGGGACTCAGTCCAACTCCCTGCCCTGCAGAGAACACCCCAAGAGTCACCCTGTGCCTGAGAGCATTGTCCACACACTTCTTGAACTCTGTCAGGCTGTACCACTGCCCTGGAGAGCTGTTCCAGTGCCCAAACACCCTCTGGGGGAAGAACATTGTTCTAATGTGCGTCCTGAACCTCCCCGGAGGTTTGGGCCATTTCAGGCCATTCCCTTGGGTCCTGTCTCTGGTCACCACAGAGAAGAGAGCAGTGCCTGCCCATGTCTTTCCCTCATGAGGAGGTTGTGAATGTGATGAGGTCTCCCCTCAGTCTCCTCTTCTCTAGGTTGAATCTTAGCACTGTTCTTAGAATTTAAATTTAACATAAACTTTATCTGGATTTTCACTCCTACCCACTTTTTCTTCCCAGATGTGCCATGGTGGTAAAGGTTGCTTCAAGTGCTGCCCTACAGGGATTTTTTAGCAGAAGTAATAGGAACCATATTTTATCAGGAGAGAGGTTCTCTATTTGAAGCAGGATTAAGAATGCAGTCAAGAGCTCTAAAAGAAAACAATATAGAAATTAAATATTAGCACTTGTACTAATAAACTTTGTATTGCTTTAGACAGGTTCAAGCCTAGTAATTTCAGTTTTACCCTTTCTCGTGCTGCCCTTAGCAGACTAAGAGACTTCACATTTGATCTAAAAATGTTCAACTCTGCAGATATGGTCTTTTCACTGGATAATTTATTTTATGAAAAACCAGATATGAGACAAAGGTAAATCTTTTATTATTAGATATATATGATTGTTTTCCAAACTAAATCATTTTACATCAGCAGTGGTTTTTCTTATGGCTCACTTTTTTGTCTGCTGATGGAAATGTGGGGCTAGAAATATCTAGGTCCTTTACCCAATACTTTGAAATGTTTCTCCAAGCACATTCAGTGATGCAGGTGTATCTTGGAGCTATAAGAATAAGGGTTAGCAGAAGTTTTGCCTCTGTAATTTTATGTTATTAGAAGTCACTGAATTTAAGAACAAGAATATGTTTTAGCAGGAGAAACAATTGTTTATTTATGGCTACAGATTTTGAGCTTCTTGTTGTGGAGGGTGCTTAAAAATGCTTTTACCTCACGTTTGTGTGTCAAAAATAGGTGTCTGGGAAATGAGGAGCATAAGACTTGGTTTATTGCGCCTGCTCCAGCTATTGCTGAAATTCCAGCTGCAGAGGAGTTACAGAGGGAACTGGAAAAAAACTCAGCCAACACTCCTATGGGTAAAGTATCACAGATTCATTGGAATAGTTGGAAAAGACATTTAGGATGATCAAGTCCACCCGTAAACCTAAAACTGCAAAACTCTAGACAGTAATACTTGACACTGATGTTAAATTACACAACAAATAATTAGTGTGACAGATCATTCCTCTTTTGCTGTGAAATACAAAATATTCTGGGTATACAAGCAGAGACAAAGAATGTGTTTGAGTTGACAATGATGGTGTTAGATGTGCCAGGAGCATAGCAGGGCTCTTTAGGCATATACATGCCACAAGTTTACTGTGCAGAAGTGGGCAAGGTGGCAAGTATAATCAAAATTTCAGTTACTGCATATTGTGTCTTTTAGCCTTGTAACACAGTGGGAAGTGGCTGTAGGAGCATAATGTTGTCACATGGGTCTGATGGCCTGTCTCCCAGCCAAGGAACAGTGTGTATACCAAACTCGCTCTCTTCTTCCCTTTTTTGGGGCTTTAACCAAATTGCTCAGGCGGCCAAATTTAAATCTGGTCATTAATCACTGTTAAGTGGCATGTTCCTAGATGTTCAGGATTATCTGAAGGAAATTTATTTAAAAGAATTTCATTGCTTTATCTTTGTCAACTAGATTCATGCATTTCTTAGCTGCTGTGCTGATTTATGATATTTTCTATTTAGGAATTATACTAAAACAGAAGGTGGAGTTTTTTAATGCAATAGTTCTATTAAGAGCTACTTATTCAAATAAGCTTTTCAATGTTTGTAGAATTAGAACTGTTGGTTTTGTGCCACAAGCAGGGCATTGTAATTTTGAGTTTCTAGATGGATAACATGAAAATTAAGGCAGCAAAATAGAGTTGTTTTGTTGTCTTGCTGCATTTAGTTGCTTATTTCTCTTCCTGCTTTTGCCTTCCTGTTGCCAACAGCAGTGCTTATTGATCTGGTCAGCCAGATCAGGACACTGATTCTACTTAGAATTAACGCTGCAAAATGTGATAATTAACCAAGAAGGTTATGAAACCAGCCTGTCACCAACATCAGTACCAGTTCTGGCTGTTGAGATTGCAGTGTTTATCTCAGCTGTTTGTAGCACGAATGTCAAGCTTGGTCATTCTGTCATTTTTTTTAAAAGACCGTCTTTATTCTGGGACAGGGTGAAGAATTCTGTCATACAAACTATTTCGTGGTTCTGAAGAATATTTTTTTATCCTTTACTTTGCATAGGAAGGAAAGAAAAGGACCTTATTTTTATAACTTTTTAATTGACAATGCATGCATTAAATTCATAAGCATAAGTCATAAAATACACACTAAGGTTCTTGCAATAAGGTAGAAATATCAGTTTGTATAATAGATGTGAATTTGGCTGATTCTCTGTGAAAGATATTTCATCTAATGACTATGAATAAGAACATTAATGAAATAATAATTTATAGTTTTTGTAGGAGGGAGAAAGCACGAGAAGTTTATACAGCAATGTAAGAGTAAAACAGAGGAAATAGAAGATAAATCATCAGCAGCTGTTCATTTTGGCATAGCCCCTGAAAAAGAAGTCCTACAGTTAAGTCTAGGAGAAGGAGATAAAATTAGTTTTCAGCGTGAAAATATGAGAGTGGTTTCATCTTTTCTCTCCTTTGATGAAAATAAATTTAAAAGAGTAATAGATTTTTCTCAGCAACCGCAAAAGAAAGCATTAAGTGAAAACAGCGATGATGAGAGTGCCCATTCAACATTAAGAAAACGGTACGTGTCTGGTCAACTCAGATTATTGATCACTGTCAGAATCGTATTATTATTTTAGACAAATCTGTTGGACACAAAGGGTGAAATCCTTCAATTGAGGGTACTTAAGCAGGGTCCAGATGCTAATCCTTTCTGTATAATGAAAAAAAAAAGTTTCTTTTTGGCAATATTTTAATACTTTAATTAAATATGTCTGGAGCTCAGCCTCATTCACGAGACAAATAAGCTTCAGGTTTATTGCTTAAATTTGAAAGAAATTTTTAGATAACAAAGCTTTTGGAAAATACTGCTCTGCATTCTTTATCTGCATGGTGACAAGGAAGAAGGCTGAGATCAGTTGCTTTGCCAAGCAGAGGTCAGCCAGTCAGGAATACCTTGGGCAGTCCTCAGTGTGATTTCAGTGCTGCCTGGGAGGACAGGTCTTATCGATAAACTGCTCTTCTGTGTCCAGCTTCTCCCATTCCTCAGAGCCTGGATGTCTCTATTGGTTTTAATGATGCAGAAATTCAGAGTTAATCTGCTATTAGGAGTCAGAGCCCATCTGGACAGGCAATTTATTCTTCCATGTTCTTTCTGGAAGGAAAATAAAGTTAAAATGTATCTTGAAAGAAGTCTTCAGGTCAGATTACATAAAGTTAGGTACAGTTTTATTATTTGTCTTACTAGTTCTGCTGCTAATACAAATGTAGACCTAATATTTTTCAAATATTAGCTAAACGGTAACATTACAACAAGGTAATGAAAATTCTGGATCTTTTGCAGCCTATTTAAAAAGTCTGACAATATGCATGGAAATACAGAATTTAAAGCTGGTTCTCTTGATGTGAAAGAAATTGGTACTGACTTACATGCAAGTGAAAACATGAAAGAAGAAGGGTTTTTTAGAAATAATCATCATGCTCCAATAACGAAATACTCAGATTTTGCTTTGCATAGAGTAAATAATGAGGAGATTGTGTCTGAAAATGGAATTAAAATTCAATCATTTTCTAATGCTTCAGAGATTCTGGATGTGACAGGTAATTATTTTTACTCCATTTCAAGAAAAATAGTCCATTGTCTGTCTTTGGTATATAATAATAAAGGGTATCCAAGATCTGAAGTAGAGAGAAGAACATTTTCCCATCAGCTCAAGGTGAGATAATTGGCTGAAATTGATAGAATGTATTGCAGTCCTGCGGAACTTAATTGCATTATTGTTTAGTATGAACTGGCTAAACAATTTATGAAGAAGATTCACATTTTCAGAAGTGCTAAGTCGTGTAAACCTATTTGAAAATGTCACTTCACATCCCCTCAGCAATTTGAAAAAAGCCAGCCTTGTCCCTTTGTGTTGTAAAGTTTCATCTTAATTTGAAACCAGAAACTGAAAATGAAATGTTTATTTGTGGTATGGCTCATGTTTGTATCTTTGTAGAAATAGATTTTAAGTAGGAGATACCTAGAAAATGGAGGGAAGTGGTGAGATTTTGATGAAATTATACAATACTTGGTTTAGAAATTATTTTTGGCTTTTAATAGTTTTCAACTAAGTGCAGTTTATTTCTAGATTTTAAACTTTTTGGGACATGACACATCGGTGGAATGTACCTTGTGTGCCTGACTAACTACTGCAGAAATATTGAGTAGAAAATTAGTTCTAGCAGAAAAATGTAGGGCAGAGCGGTGGCGTAGGATGGGATGTGGAAACAGGTCAGGAACGAAAAGCATGATTCCTGTCTGACTGCCTTATGAGCAGGGGTTATTTGATTTGTGGGTGAGGGGGTAGAAGTGGATGTCATTCACTTTGCCTTCAGCAAGGGTTTTCATAGAATCACAGAGTGGTTGAGAAACACCATATTCCAACCATTCTGGTACCCACAGCAGGGCACTGGGAGTGGATCAACAACTGCCTGGTGTAAAAATGGTTGGCTGGGCTCAGAGGGTGGTGGTGAACGGGTCACAGTGCCCACATGGCAGCTACAAGGAGAGTACTGCAGGGGTCTGTCTGCAGGAGGAGGCTGACAGCAATCTCATGGAGTTCAGCAGGAACAAATCCACAGTCCTGCCCCAGGGACAGAGAAGAGCCCCTGGGGTTCCTCTGGGATGGTTTGGCTGACGGCAGCTTGTGGAAAAGTGCCCGGGGTCTGGCGAGCAGCTTGCTGAACCAGAGTGAGCAGTGTGTCCCAGCAGTAACAAAGGCCAACAGCATCCTTTTGTTAACAAAGCTAGGAAGCTTAAAGCAGTGATTATTCCTTTCTTGGCACTTTTGAGACCACAACTAGGTACTGCATCAAGTTTTGAGTCTCTGGTACATGCAAGACATCCTTAAACTGGAGCGAGTTCATCAAAGGACCACCGCAATGGCCTTTTCAAATGATGACCTAATGAACTCCCTGTCCTATCCCATCATCTCCTTTCTATCACCTCTACCTTGTTGCAGCCTTGTTCCTTAGAGAACACAGCTTGGGATCAGGATGGTACTTGTAATGGTTATTGGTTGAAAATGAATCTGATTTCATAAATGTACTATTTTTACTTCTTTAGGAACTACGGGAAGAAAATTGGAGATGTTGAGGGCTGTTACAGAAATACGTATCCTTGTATTTGCTGATTTTCCTGATTTATTACAGTGCCTTTACATTTGCAAAATTATAGTGTTTAATTTGTAGCCATAGAAATTAATGCATTACATTGTAATAGTTTCAATTTGTACAATAATGCTGGGAATTAAGTGTTCAAGGGGTCTTTATCCTTTTGACTTCCAAAGCTAGAATGAGAATAAGACAACTTACAGATCATTCATTCCTAAGAAAGCTTATTCTTATTTCAAACATTCAAATTTTATCCTCAAAACTTTATTAACAAAATGTAAAATTTTAGTTTGCATAATATATATTCCAGCCATTTTCTATGCAAACACACCTATACATATATATCCCCATACACTTTAAATGAAGGAAAAATAAATTATTATTTGGGCTTATTAGAAAAACTGAATTTTACTTTCTGTCCCATTGTCTTAGAAGAAAATTAACTTCACATATTCCTTGTTGGTCTGTACCTATGTTGTAGTGTGCCCATATTGTATTTCCATTTTGTAAGTAGATTTTACTAAAATTTTCTTTCTTCTTTGCCCTGCTTTGAACATGAAGTATAATAGAGCATTCATCTATATCTGTCAAACTTGTGGATTTTTTACACACTCTTTCCAATATTTTGTTTCTAGCAACCTGTCAAATGGCAGGTTAAATATCAGAAAGAGGAAGTGTCTAAATTTAGGCACCTTAAATTCATGTAAACAGCTTTAAAAAGTCACCATTTTCAAAATGAGTAAGGATTCCATTGTTGTGAATTTACCAATTAAGGCTCGTTAATGCTTTGCAGTTTGAAAACAAATAATTTATTTAGAACAGGTGTTTTATATAAGTATTTTTAATAAATATTTTCTTTAGTCTAATGTTATTTGCTTATCTTTAACCATTTAAAACTGCCTTCATTTCTTGCTTTACTGCTGTATCTTTTCCTCTGTAGTCGATTAATGTAACATGGGTCTGAGGCCTTAGGAGTTCATTGTTGCTGTTGCTGTCGGTGTCACACCTGGCTGTGTGCTCCTCCTCAGCCTGACCAGATGGTCACAGTCCAGCTGCTTGTGGGGCTGCTCTGCAAGTCCAGGCAAGGATCAGCTCACTCATCTGGAGCTGTAACCTAACAGTGCTCTCTTCCCACCTTCCGCGTGTTTTAGATAAGAATGTTGTCTGAAGAACACGCATTATTGGAAACTGAAAAATATCTTTTAAAACCACAGCCAGCACTAAGTGATCATGGGTGAATTTTTTTGCTGCTGTTATGTCTGGGCACACAGTATTATGCTAAATAATTTGTGTTGTGTTACGAGTGTTATGTGACCACGGCCACCTTAGATAGGCTAACAGCAGTGTTCTGCTTGTTCTTGTATCTGGTTTGTCCCTTGCAGCTTCACATTTCATAACTGTATGCCATTCCATGAAGCCCATGCCAGGGAGGAGGCTCTTGATTATTGGTACAATCTTGAGACCAATAGGTCTCAAATAGGTTGTGGTTTTTTTCGGTGATATGGAATATATAGCACACCAAGAATCTAAAACTACTGAACCATTTAATAGATTACTTTTGGATAACTTATTACAAGTCAGTGAAATATTGTGGTATGTTTTAGTTTGCATTTAGATTGCAAGAACAAGATGCATTTACATTCCTACAATTTTATAATTTACTCTCTAGTATTTTAAATTCCTTAATGCTCTCAAGCAACCCAATTTAGAAGTATTTTTAAGGAGTTCCCATATTTTAACTATGCGCAGTCAAAAGCTTTGGATGATGTAAGTATGGAACATAAACTGCAGCTGCAAGTAGTACTTTGTAGATAAATTTAAGTGCTACTTTGATATTCAGAGCATAAAAGGAATTAGAAAACTCTAGTATAGCTAGAACCTCTTCCTAGAATAGTTTGTCAGGATTGTGTTTAGCTGGGAGAAGAGACCAGAAGAACTTCAAAAAGTGTTTTTCTCAGTTTAAAATACGTTTGTGTGAAGATGAGAATTATATTTATGCATACAGATTAGTAATATATTTGCATGGAGGAGGAAGGATGGGTGAGTGACACTGCGGAGGAAGAAAGAGGGAAGAATCAATCTTGTCAGAGGAAAGTGAGGGAGCCTGACACGGACGTACCTGGCTTCTAAGATGGTGGAGGAAAAAATGTGTTGGAAGGAAGCACAGTCATACAAACCTTTCATTTGTCATTATTGAAAACTTAACAGGACTTGGCAATTCTTTCCTAGCTTTTATATACGGATCGGAACTTTGTGATTTGTGCTCCGACTGGCTCTGGAAAGACTGTAATGTTCGAGCTAGCTATTACCAGGTTACTCATGGAAGCCCCACTGCCTTGGTTAAATATTAAAGTTGTTTACAGTAAGTATTATGCAGCGTTAAACATTTTTGTAACAGAGCAGAAAATGTCATTATGGGAATGCAGAGATCTGGCACAAATCCAGGAATAATATTGAGATTAAATACATAAGCAAGTTGCAACTTCTTTAAAATCGCAATTCTTTCAAAAGTTGGTTTAGTGTTTATTTGCGGTACCATTGTAACTCTTATTAGTATTTAACAGCACTGTGTAACTGTAGTGTTCAAAATTGCCTATACAAACAAAAATTAGAAAATACTCTAGTTGTCCTCCAAAAAGGCAAGATGTACACAGAAAAGTAAGGAGAAAGCAAAGGAAACTAAAACAAATTCCTAGTGCACGGTTTCTGGCTCACACTAACTTTTGTATGGCTCACTGTTGCTCTAAGATGAGGATCAAATTTTCCAGTATTCACTAACCCGGCAAGGTTTCCTGCTGTTTTCTGTGTACTACCTCACAGGCACCAGAGCTGTGATCTTCATGAGTTTAACTGATCTGTGTAAGAATATGAAAATACTTGGAGAGAGTCACACCAATTACACTTCTTTTCTTTCTGTCCTGGAGAACTGAGTTCATATCATGTAAATTGAACTAAATTGCTGATTTTGTCCCAGTTTTAATTTATTCATACAATGATATGTTTTTCAGTCTTGCTATTAAAAGTTTCCTCCTTATATTTACAAAAACTTCAATTTTTTTAAATTCCATTTTGTTCAACTTCTTACAATAAAGCTGGTGTTGCTTTAGAGTTTACTGTGTATTGTAAACTGATCTTTGAAGCAGGCATGTGCTACAGGTTCTCTGTCAGCTGAACCAGGTTGAGTGTGTGGTAATAGGTTTTGTTGGTTGGTTGGAACTGTCAGTAAGGAACAGTTACCTGCTAGTGGCATTAGATCTGCTGACCTTTCCAGATTGCACAGTGATGGAGAAGGAGACTTGTCAGTTTTCTGAATGTTGGAACAGAGCTGGTAATCAGACTATGTCCTGCTGGTGGGAGCACTGGTGCCTGGCTCATCAGTGGCCCCATGTATGTGAATTAGTTTGCAGTAGTTCTGTAGAGTTTGCCAGTAGCTTTACATTGAAGGACTGGTGACTGTAGTTTCAGGAGCAGTCACTTGCTTCTCGCATTCTTGCGTTGCTAAAGATGATTAGCTTTGTGGTTTTGTGAATTACTTGCTGGTAGCTTCATCAGTTTTCTGGAGCTAATTATTTTTCCGATACTCTTAGGAGATTTTATACCTCTTTCTGAAGCAGAGACCGGTTCTTTAAATCTCTTTGTTTTAGGAATCATTTGTGAGCTAATATGCAGAAATCATTCATATTCCAGTGCCTCTAACTAACCTAGAATGTAATCACTGCAAGATCCATTATACTAGGGCTGTTTTCAGGTCATGCCTCTTTCACTTAAATCACTGCATTTTCCATATAGATTTATCATCCAGTATAGCCTTACGTGTATTGTTTATATCAGTCCTTATTGAGAATTACATATGGTTTCTGGAAAAAAGAGTCTGCAAAAGTACAATGTGTATCCTCAGGAAAAAGAAATTTGGTACACTGTTTTAGGACTCTGTTCATGAGAACCAGCATGAGAACTGCTACCTGCTATGTTAGCTGCTTCCTATGACTCTACACTTAACTGTACACTTGATTTCGATAGAATACCAAAAGAAATGAGTCTGTCTCTTGCTCTTGGATAGTTTCTCACTTAAAATCTCTTTTCTCTCTGAACACAGGGTACTCAAATCATTCTTAACTGGGAAAGTGTTGGTATTTGTATGATCTTCCATTAGAAAAGACCTATTTCCTGTGGTTTCTTACGTCTGTGATAAAACCTTTGATAGCTGAATGATACCATGTGATACTGCAAAGAAAATCAAACCCAACAGGATAAAGGATTAATATAGAACATAAATAATCTTAATTAAAGGGGTCTGTTTCTGCTTGCTGATGGGAAGAACTAGGGCCCAAAGCTCAACATTGATTGTGCACATGGAGTAGGATAATAAGGACAGTAACACCAGTTACAGATTTTATGGTTCTGGAAGCAAAGCTGAAAATTAGGGAAATTAGGTTCAAGAAGGCATCTTGCTAAAGAATCTAAATATATACATTTCTAATACAGTTGAAATTTGGTTTTCCTGATTTAATTCTCATTATTTGGTGTTATTTTTAGTGGCTCCAATAAAAGCTCTATGCAGTCAGCGTTTTGATGATTGGAAAGAAAAATTTGGACCTATAGGACTCACCTGCAAGGAACTGACAGGAGATACACTGATGGATGATTTATTTGAAATACATCATGCTGACATTATTATCACTACACCTGTAAGTTTCATTCCCAGTTCTTACAAGAACTTAGAATAAACAGACATTACTAGTCTTCTAATTGTATGCTGCAAGGACTGCTCCTTTTTTTTGGGTTTGTTTTTTTTTTTTGGTAGTACATAGGAATTTTATGATCCTTTCTTTGTCTGCACACTGCTACACACTCAGTTCATAGAAACAAAGTTAGTAATATAATAATGTGCCAGATCAAACATAGATGACATTAGCTTGAATTGATTTGTTTCTGTTTAAAGATTTATTGACGTTTAGGCATGTCTCCACCTACAATAGTTGTGGCATACGTTGGCATATAAAAAACGTCTTTCAGCTTCTGTTGTTGTTTTGATGTGTTGGTTTTTTCCTTCAAGGAAAAGTGGGATAGCATGACTAGAAGGTGGAGAGACAACTCTATAGTCCAGCTTGTACGACTGTTTCTCATTGATGAGGTAAGAAAATTCATGAGGTTTCATATCTTTTGCGAGGATAAAAGGAAGCTTAGAAAATATTACATGTATTTAGCACATGTCCAGGTTGTAACTGGAAAATATTTAGCACGTCTTTTAAAATTTCTGATAGGTACACGTTATAAAGGATGAAAGCCGCGGTGCAACTTTGGAAGTTGTAGTCAGTCGGATGAAAACTATTCAGTCTTCTCTTTGGCGTCTCTTAAAGAAGCATGACACTGTTCCTCCCTTGAGATTTGTAGCTGTTTCTGCAACAATCCCAAATACTCAAGATGTAAGAGTTATATTTTAACTGCATTTTGATCGATGGAGTTGTGTTTTATAAAATTATCTGGAATTAAAATTTTAGATTGATAGCAAAATAGTAATTTTTAAGTTGTAATCTGAAGACAGCTATGAGGCTGCTGTTGATGTAAGATTACCTTCAACCATATGGAAATATCAGCCATGTATGGAAATGCTTCAGTTTTAGATTTCTGCTTGTTATTTGTGCCTCTTAAGTACAAATCGCGACAGACTTGAGATTTCATTGCAAATTATATTGGTCTTGCAAAAAGCAGAACCTCACCTGTGATTTTAAATTATATAAAAATGTGTTAACAGTTAACACGTGACAAAAGCTAAGTTAATTATTCTCTGAAGCTATTAGAGCAGGAGCACGATTAAAAGAAAAAATTTTATCTTTTCTGTTCTACCTCTTTTTTCAAGATTGCAGAATGGCTTTCAGATAGTAAGATGCCTGCTGTGTGCCTGAAAATAGATGAGGATCAACGACCAGTGAAGCTACGCAAAATTGTTCTTGGTTTTCCTTGCAGTGACAACCAGACAGAATTCAAATTTGACTTAACTCTTAACTACAAGATAGCTAGCATTATACAAACATACTCGGAGCAAAAACCAGCACTTGTGGTACTAAAGTTTTTTTTTTATATCATGTTTGAAATGGCTTCTTTCTTGAAGGTGTTGATTCAAAAAAATCTTTTGTTTATAGTTTTGTGCCACAAGAAAAGGAGTACAGCAGGCTGCTTCTGTTCTTGCAAAAGATGCTAAATTTCTACTGAGTATAGAACAGAAACAAAGGTATTTTTCTATTTAAATTGGAAATAAGTGTTTGTACATTTTAGAAAACCTGTGATGTCTGTGAAGAAAGCTGTTGAGTTAATACAGTTTCTAGCAGAGGAGTGTGCAACTAAATCACCACAGTCGACATTCTTTTTGGTAAATTGGTACTCTTCTTGGGAAGTTTTATTTGCTTCTAAGAGTTTTAGGATACCTTTCACAAACATTGTTTCTCAAAGCTGTTTTCTAAACATAAAAATGGTGATTTGTATGGTCCTCTGAGACTTTGTAGTGCAAAGATTAAACATATGTTGAATTGGATGGGATTTTACTAGTGTTTAAAGTTAAGACATAAGATTTCTTTGTTTTATCAGATACTGTAAATCAATACAGTGATATTAATTATTATTTACTTCAGAGTTGCCTAGTCATGGCAGCTGCAGAAGCTACCTTCTGACTTTGGAGCTCAAATGTGATCTTATTTGCCTTATGTGAACAACACATAAGGATTGTAGATTGTCACTTGGAAAGATGACCATGCTTGAAAAGCTACAATAGCTACTCCAGAGAGTCAGTCTTATCCCTCTGTGAAGATGGGAAAGGTGATGGTTGAAAATAACCAAAGAATGTATATTTTCTAAATTTTTTTTAAATTTTTTTTTCTGTGTTGCATAGATTGCAGGGGTTTGCAAATTCATTGAAAGACTCCAAACTGAGAGGTAAATATAACCTACTACTTCTCTGCTCTGTGATTGAATAGTTGCTTGAGAAAACTTAGTTAAATGTATATAATAATTTCATTATCAGACCTTTTAACATATGGTGTGGCTTACCATCATGCGGGTATGGAGATATCGGACAGAAAAATAATTGAAGGAGCTTTTACTGTTGGAGACTTACCTGTACTTTGTAAGTAAATTTAACTTTGAAAGTCAAAATGTCATTTATGTATCCTGAGAAGATTGCAGTTTGGAAGTGGTAATATTTTATGGTTCCATGGTTTGCTTAACCTTTGGAAGTTGTGAAATCCAGGTGAAGATGTTTTTGTGTTTCACATGCACTTTTACCCTGTGAGCCTACAAATGCACTGTTACGATATACCATAGAACTTATTTTCAGCCCACATGGAGGTCATCCCCCTCAAATATCCATATAGGTCTGGCCATGTCAATTTCCTTTTCCTACCATTGAACCCTCCCATTGAGGTGGAGCTCTGTGCTAGTGAATCTTTCCTCTGAGTTTCCAAAATGTTTCTTTGTCTGGGTCCTTTGCAACTGTGGCTTTCCTGAAGGTAATCCTCTACATTTATGCATCCTAAGTGGGCAAGATACTATTTTCAAGGTCCCATGCAAGGTGTTGTGACTGATGGGGAGGTCCCTAAGAAATATTCCATCTATTGTTATGTAAAATGAGAAGGGATCTGACGTGTGATTGTCTCATCTCATCCGGGCTTTCTTTTGCTGTAAAAAAAAAAAAGGATCCGAGCCCTGTGGGGGTTCGTGTACAACACTAAAAGATTAATGAATTTTTTTTCTTTCCTGCTGCAATGATCTTAAGAAAAAGTGATAGAATTACTAATTTGAATTTCCATTGATTTCAAAAAGAATTGGAAATTTCATTAATCCTTTGTTTTAGCAGAATAGTAATATAATTTGGCCCATATGACTGGCTTTCTGTGTTGAATTCTTGTCACCCCATATATTCTTTAGAGAAAGTGAATTAGAAAACAGGAGTGTAAGATTACTTGCCACACACTTGATTGACATTTTCTCTGTGAGAGTGTGTATTGGTAAAGTACTGGGATAGTATTGGTGGTGATTCTGGTTTGGTACCATGGATATAAACAGTGCTAATGACTGATAACTAAAAAAAATATATCTTAGAGATATTGACCACTACTAAGCAAGATGAAGTCATGGCTCTTATTCGAATACATACCCTTGAAGAAATAAGGTTAATGTTCCTTCATTGTGTGTCTGATATTGAACATGGATCATATTCTGGATCATCTCCAAATATAAAGCAATGTTTAAATAAAAGTATCTGGGACGTAATTTGTTAAAGAACTTGAAAAGAAAATTAATGCTGATGATCAGATGCAGAGAAATTGTTTTGCAAGTACGTGTCTGTAGTCCACATCAAATTCTTTGTGGTGCAGAATGCCCACTGATTGCACTAGAAACTAAGAACTCTTAGGCTTCAAGAGTTAAGTCATCTATTTGCTGCTTGTTTAGTGTCTGCCAGACATTTTGATGGTGTTCATATACTTTGATCTGATGTAGTTACTACTAGCACCTTAGCTATGGGAGTCAATCTACCTGCACACCTGGTGGTTATAAAATCCACAATGCATTATGTTGGAGGAATGTTTCAAGAGTACAGTGAAACTGATATTCTGCAAATGATTGGGAGAGCTGGAAGACCCCAGGTAAGTGAATGTTTTATTGTATTGATGCTGCCTATAGGCAGATAAGTAGAAACTATTCTTGTCAGAGAAAGTACAGCGCCAGGAATTTTACTGCAGCATTTGGTTTTTAAAGGGTTATTAATACTTAAATTAGTCCTAGGTAACTTTTCTGTTGAGAAAGAAATCTGTTTACTTTTGTATTGTCTATCAAAAATTACTGCTTCACCTTGCAGTGGGAAAAGATGTGAAGATTACATTTGGGTTGCATAGTGAATGGGGATTAGAGAAAAAGTAGGAAGCTGGCGTACAATAGCCATTTCAGACAGGATTTTAAGAGAAGAATTTTAGTGGATTCAGCAGGTATGTGATGCATATTCAACTGTGGTTTTTTTTCCTAAGAACTAGCGAGCAGCTTTTTTGGGGGGATTTTATTTTTCAGTTTGACACTACAGCTACAGCAGTTATTATGACTCGTTGCAGTACAAGGGAGAGATATATACAGATGTTAAATGGTGCTGATATGATAGAGAGCAGGTAACTATTTTTTTGTTAAGACTCTGTAGATAGCAGCAAAACTTCATAGTTTCTACAGAATGTGTTTTTCTTCATGAGGGTTTTGGGGTGTTTCTTGCATCTGTTTAGAAGAAATCAAGAACGAATTAAGAAAAATAAAACCAAGCTATTCATGAGAGTTAATGGTCCCTTCTTTTATCAGCCAAAAGAAACTTTAGAATATCTTAAGCTCAAAAAAAAATTAGTTTCAGATTCCTGCTGGAAAACTGAGGAAGCTTAAAGAGTATTTATTGCAAAGACAAAAAGCAAGAATTGAACGCAGACCATGTCTCTGAATTTCTAGATGATAGAGTCTGGAAAATACTAGACATATATTTGGTGTTAAGAGATTATCTTGAGAAATATGTAGGAAAGTTAAAACATTAAAAGGTAAAATTGGAACTTTTACTCAAGTAATTTTGTTAGCATTTAATTTTTCAAATATATTTAGAATATCAATAGCACAGAGTGTCTATGCTGTAGTTTTTAAACGTATGTAACTTCATTTTCTAATAAATGTGAAACCTCACAGTGGACAGTTTATTTTTGCTCGGTGGACATTATGCCATAATAAACAAATTACATTGTTGATTACTTACATAATCTTTACTGTACTCTATCAATTTCACTGATTACAGTGAACAGTTGTGGTTTGGGGGGAGGGGTTTGTTTGGTTTTGTTTCTTCCCAAAAATTAATTTTAGCACTTTTTGTATTGCTCATTTGTAAATTTTCTCAACTCTTGGTTTTTTGCACTAGCTTGCACAGGCACCTTATTGAACACCTAAATGCAGAAATAGTGCTACACACTGTCACAGATGTCAGCGTAGCTTTGGAATGGATACGATCAACATTCTTGTACATTAGAGCCTTAAAGAATCCAACTCATTATGGTTTGTTTGGTTTTATTTTTTTAATTCATCTAATATGACACTAGGATGTGTTTTATCTATGTTACTTGTTTCTTTCATTTTCTTACGGACCATTATTTCAGAATGTGATGAAAAAAAGATGTGCAATGTGACCTGTAACATTTTGTTGTTTAACAAAAGTAGTGGGAGCTTCAGCATGGTATAACATTTAAAAACTATGAAGAAGCCATTTACAGCTTCATAATCTATTTCTTTTGATCTTAATAGGCTGGACCATGTGTTAATGCAGTATCAAGCCATAATGCATTTTTCACTGCTGAATATGTAATCTGCTAAGAAAAAGAATAGTCTGGTATTTCACAGTTTTCTCTAGAATAAAATTTCAATTTTCTTAATTTAATTTGTCTTGTCCAGAACATTATCCCAGTCCCCAGCCCTGACAATATCTTTGTTCCTGCCCACTTGCTCTACACTTGAGTTTGAAGTCAATGGATAATGACTTCAAAATTTTTTATATGGATTTGTAGCTGGGACTGGAACATAGTACATCTGGTACTTGAATGGATGTTACAATTTAGGTGACTTCCTGTATTCTAAAATACGAAAAATGTACCTGGAAGTTGCTGGTGACATTGCTGCAACTTTCTGGACTCTGCTGTTTTACATGGGGGAATGTCTGCAGCTTTTACCTTTGCACATCTGTTCTAACAGCCTCTGACTGATACTTAAATAGTTACACCCTGTAAAACTTCTGACTTGTTTGCAGTATAATTAATATTCCCACATTTTTCACTTTGGAGTATTTGTCTGGCTCCTAAAAATCAGCAAATCAATTTTGATGGGTAATGACATTGAGAAGGAGGTGTAAAATAGTATGAAGTTAAAACAACTTTTGTCTTTTCCATGAAGGTTTTTCATCTGGATTAGATAAAGTTGGAATTGAAGCAAAATTACAAGGTAAGTGGCTTTTTAAGCTTTTTTTTTCAGTAAAATGTTACAGTTCAAGGCAGGTTCACCCATGTTTATTATCTATTGCCATTAATTTCAATAAATCCGTTTGCAGGGCAAATGTAATTTACTATGATGTGTTATTCATTTTATTTTATTATTAATGTTTTTGAAATACAGTACCTTTTAACTGGTAGAAAGATTTTTCTTGTATAGAGGAAAATCATTAAATGCCTTTACCTATCTCATCTCCATATACATGCTCAGAAATATGGAGCAGAACACTTTAATTTTGATTGTCATTCTTCCTAATTTTCCTTTGATTGATCTCACTTGCTTTCATTAATTTCTGTTACTATACTTTTTAAAAAGTCCTTTTCAGAAATGGTCATCTTCCATTCATAAATTTAGCCCTGAAAACAAAAGATAGAAAATGTAAACATCTTTGCCATGTCCAGAAACAATTTAAAATTGCATGCTTTTAAGAGGCTTTTTTTTTGCTAAGACTTGAATTAAACCCAGTTATTGACTTTATTTTAAAAATACTGCATTTCAGCTATTGGCAATTCTATTAGAAAACATACAGCTGACAAAATAGTTTTGGAATTGGTGCCTCTCTTTAAATCCAGAAATAGCATACAACTCTTCAGGTGGTTTGGTTTTGTTAATTTATTTTGATGTAAGTTTTCTGGTACTTTAAACATTACTATATTTATAAAAGAGTACTTGCTTTCAAGTTCTGCAAATCTACAAATACGGTTTTGTCTCTTCAGTGAAAGTCCTCATGTCCATCATAACCAGACCATTTGGAGCTAAAATATCTGGAGGAGGGCCTAGTACATGAAAACATGGACAGCTACATGCCCAAAAATCTGTAGAGCTTGTACTTGGACTCCACTTACGCATTTTTTACATAACTGTGTAGGAAAAATTTGAGATTGATTTTGGGCTTGGTGGAATGATGCTGAAGCTGTTCATTGTGTAAGGGTTTCAAGGACCTGTCTTCAGGAACATGGTGTATTTGCTACAGCTTGAAGTCTCCAAATGTGAGAGACACTGACTGTGACTTGCAGACAGTGGGAAGAGGAGTACTTATTACCAAGAAGATTTTTCTGTTTCAGTAGTTTTCTACCTTTCCCTATCTTTTACATCAGGACTTTTTTATTCTTGCCATGTAGGTTGAAAGAAATAGAGGGAATGAGGCATGATACTACCTAAATAAGCCTTTATGGGAGAAGGCGTGGTTTAAAATCACCTGTACAGATAGTGCTAGGGTAGAAAAAATCAATTAATGCTTTTTCAGAGTGAATTATATTTCCTGGAAGTTCTGATGTTAAAAACTACCTCTTTTTAAAAGATGTTTCTTTTTCTTTGCAACTTTTGCCTTACTGAAAAAGAGTTGGCTTGTCCTGTTTCATCTTTGAGTGAGTTTCCCCAGGCAGAAGTTAACCACCAACAAGCACGATCATATTCCAAAACCTTTGATGAGTTCAGTGGAATTACTTGGGTATACATTCATTGCAATTTGATGATGATGTTTCTGGTTTGTGCATAGATAAGATATTTTAGTACATGCAGAAAACATTTTTCAAACTTTTGACAGAACTGTGTCTGAAGAACTTAAATGATTTATCATCTTTTGATTTGATCAGGATGGATGAAGCAAATAATTTCAAACCAACAGGTAACACTTGTTTCAAATAAGTAGTTTTCAGAAGTGATGTAGAGATGGTAATGAACTGCAGAGGGTCTCACCACCCTTGTGACTCCTTAATGAGAGTACACAAATGTAGTAGAGAGTAGAATCCAAGGGATTGAATAGAATATGTGGACAGGTTTCTTGTCCAAGTCATGGATGTTAATTCTCTTAATCTTGCTTCATTAATAGATCTCTTGTTGTTGCCGAAAATTTGTTGCAGATTATGGAAGTTTGCAGAACATTGGGACAGGATAATTGGTTCTGGCACAGTGCAATGAAGGACAGGTTTTATCAATACCTGCTCTTCTCTACAGTACTCTGCTGGAGGTGGTTGGGTTCTTAGCAACCACCTGCCTGGTGTGTTAGTGTGACTTTAATCTCCACTGGAGAGAACTGCCAGTGGCACATGGTTATTTCTGCCACTCCATGCTCTGCTCAGTAATGTCCATCAGACAGCTGGGGGTAATGACATACTGAGGAGTGGGGGTAAATCTCACAGAAGCCTGTAATAAGAAAATTAATTTGATTTTGGGGCTTAAAAAACTCCAAGCCACTAAAATGTACTTGGCATATTTATTTTTTAAGGTATATTCTTCTTTTACAGAGACTGGAAGATTAATGGCATGGTATTACATTGCATTTGATACAGTGAAGCAGTTTTTCACAATTAAAGGAACTGAGACTCTAAATGAATTGGTAATTTGACTTTTTTTAAATTACATATGTTCAGTTGTTTTTAAACAGCCTAAGAAAATAAGCTTAAGGTGTTAAAGAGCTCAAGCTTTGTTTGTATAAAGTTTTAAAGAATACTCTAATTAAATTCTCTATGGAGTATTTTTGAGGCTTTGTACTTTGAGATCTTCTGATTTCCAGCTCTTTCTTCCCTCGCTAACCTTGCGTAGGAAGATGCGGAGCTGCTGAAGCTGTTCTGTTTATGTATTAAAAGCCTTAATGTTTCTAGTTTAGTAGGTTTTTTGTTGCAAAAACCAGCTGCATGAAGAGCAGGTTTTACTTTTAAAGGAATTGTCTTTCTGTTTTAAGCAACTTTCCTCTTTTGGATTACAGGCTGTTACCTGAATCACAAGATATTTTGTTTTCAAGTAAATACTATGGTAAAACAGATTTGCCATGAAAAAATTGAACACTTGTTGTCCTGTGACTATCTTTGTTGTTAAAGTTTGAAGAAATCAAGGTGAAATATATAACAAAAAAAGCTCTTTGTCTTTTCCTTGTATAAAGTGTTAGCAATGTGTGTGGTTGCGATAACCTCAACTGAAATAGTAATCTAAAAGCTGGAAGAAATTTTTTCCCCTATAATTAATAGCCTTTATAGGAAGAGGAAACAAAGTTTGTCATATTAAAAAGAACTGATGGATTGTATCTTCATGGTCATACTGTTGAAACAATAATTTTATTTTTAAAGTGTTCTTAAAAAAAAAATTAGAACAAGGGATGGAAAAATGGCAAATTAAAACAATTACTAAAAAACTTTAATTATTACAGGTTACAATGATCTCCAACTGCACAGAATTTGTGGATGTGAAGTTAAGAACAAATGAAAAGAAAATATTGAACACTTTGAATAAAGACAAAGACAAAATAACTATCAGGTATTAAAAATGCATTAAAAATCAAAAGTACTTTTTTAGCAATTAAAAAAACAAAAAACACTTGTATGTTTTCATGCAAAAAAAATATGTATGTTTTCATGCATAGGTTTCCAATGGAGGGGAAGATAAAAACCAGAGAAATGAAAGTAAACTGGTAAATATTATATTGCCTTTTTATTTTTTATTGAAAGACTGTCATTTTATGGCTGTTGAAGTCCCTGTTAATTTTCTTGTCATTTTGCAGAGGACTGGATCTTGTATTTTGTTGTTTCTATTCTGAATTTCCTTTTTTTTTTTTTTCTATTAAAAACTTTATGTTGTTCTTGTTTACAGTATAGCTTATATGTCAAACCCATTCTTTTTCCAGTCTCATTCAGGCTCAGCTGGGATGTATTCCTATTCAAGACTTTACTTTGACACAAGATACTGGCAGAATATTTAGAAATGGCTTGAGAGTTACTAGATGTATGGTAAAATTTAATCCTTTTTTGGTACATATACTAATAAGCTACATTTCAGTTTATTAACATAAGTCAATCTTCTTTTTACAGGGTTATCTGACTTTCTGGCATCATCTAAGAACAACTTCTCTGCTTTATTGAACTCTTTGATTTTAGCAAAGTGTTTCAGGTGCAGAATTTGGGAAAATTCACTTCATGTCTCTAAACAATTGGAAAAAATTGGTAGGTAGTAGTTAGAAATCATAAAAAGTATAATCTTGACAGAGAATCAAAACTCATAATTAGCCTGCTAATTTCTGTGGTGTCTGATTACATAATTGAATAAGTCTCCTAATTACTTATTTGCCACAACTGAGTGCCACAGTGGTCAGAAAAATCTGCCATAACCAAAGTAAGCTGTTTAGTAATTTTCTTCAGGCTTTCAAGGTATTTCAGAATTGTTCTTATCCTTTTATGTTCCTCTCATTATCCCAGGCATATTCCACATTGATATGATTGTGTGTCCCTGGCTGGGCTATGCCTTCTGTTCCAAGCAGCTGTTGCTGTAGGTCCTCTTATTTGGATGCATGAAAACCTTTTAATTCACATTGAAAAGGATAGGAATCATGAAATAGAAATCAATTTATTGTGCATGAGGTTCTTATACACATGATGATCAAAAGTTTCTAATGATCTTCCTTTCACTGTATCCTGTTATTGAATGAACTTCTGGCTGGAAGTACAGGCTTGTCATAATTATTTGAAAAGGAGTTCAGAAATTTTTGAGTCCTCTGTGTTATAAAAATGTAGTCATACTTGTTTGAGGTAGTAGTGTATCTTCCTGCTTTGATGTCTGGTCTTATCATACCTTCATGCTTTCAAAATTCACTGCAGTGTCTTCTTCAGAGACACATCGGCTCTGCACTGAACAGTGTAGTACAGAGATCTGCAAATTAGAGAGTGGCTGAACCCAGAGGTCCATCGGCTACAGTGTTTACAGCCTTGCCTGCTCAAGTGCTGAGGCTGTAATGCTTCATTCATGTGGATTCAAAGCCAGGGCAGGGCTTGTTAGCCTGTGCACAGCACAGTGCAGAGTTCTGGGAATGCATTTCCACTACCCCGCACCTGGGGCAGTGTTGACACAGTCATCTGAGGAATCTGCCTCATGTTCAGCATTTCTGTGGAGTTAAGATGAGTGAATAAATATAGCACTTGCAGTGTAGACAAATCCTTTCTTGTGCACTATATTCAGTAGAATAAAGTCACGTTTAGTTTTTTAATAATATAAGTGGTGTATATACAGACATCTCTGTCCAATTTTCCTTTTTGGGTACTTTTTTCTTACGCTGCCATAGCTCTTGCAGTGTATGTTACAGAGAACTGCTAACTTCCAAAGTGTCATTTGTTCCCCTCACAAGCTTCTTTTGAACATTCTTCTGACAGATCACTCTTTTCCTGAATCAAACACTGAATTGACGCACTCTAGTATGGTGTGATTTTTAACCTCTGCCTATGGCTGCTGATCTTATTCTGTTTCTTTCTGAAGTTAAATCAATTAAGTTCATAGAAATTTGCTGATACCATGTAGCATATTCAGAAATCCTTAACTTTTAAACTCTTATCTCAGTATGCTATTTTTGAACCTTAAAAATGCCTTATTAATCAGTATTTCCATTATAAGAGTGACTGTTCTTTGACTGACACTTGGCCTTACTGAGACTGATAATTCAGTTGAATTCTTACTGCATTTCTACAACTCTTGTCCAATAATTATGCTCCCTCTTGCTGCTGAATGGTATGTTTGATTTCTGTTTGCTTCTCTTCTGACAGACAGGATAATGATCAGTTGTCATGCAGGATTTATGACGTTTACTGCTTGTTCAATTTCATTTCCACTCCCATTTATTTCTGCTCAGAAGTGTAATGAAAATAAAGAGAGAAAGTCTTATTTATATCTGTTATCTCTTCACCGGTGGAAATCCTTTGCTGTTTTAGGAATTAGAATAAAAGAATTAATCTTCAGCTTCAGTTATAAAGAAACAGGGCAGCAGCTCTAGCAACAGAAGTAATATGTGAGAGTTTTCAGTCTTCGGACTGCAGAGCTTCTGCAAAGGAGCGGGGAGATGGTACAAGATGTTATCCTGAGTCAGACCCAAAAGATGTTGAAATACACATAAAAAGACTAAAGGTCTTTTGTTTCTCTAAATTACTAAATTCTTAAGTCTTTTCTCATAAGATTACTGTAACGTCTTGCAGAAAGCACCTTAAAAGTATCTAAAGAGGTTTCCCACTTAATTTTCATATTTCTTACACTGTTTTGCAGAATTGTGTGAGAAGGATCCAAATACTCATTCTATTTTTTACCTACTGTCATTGCAGTTATGATAATGAGCTGTAGTTCCAGGTCAGTTAAATGCCTTTTCATATGCTGTGATAACTCTAAATCTTACTGGAAGTACTGTGAATCACGAAGAGAAATAAAAGCGTACATGGAATTTTCTGCTTTTGTGCCTCATATGCCATGGGGATGTTTTTTGCTAAAGCTGCAATGACTTGTAGAATATTATAATAAATACTTCTTTTTCAGTGAATTTCGTTATTAACTTGCTCAGAAACATTGAGGTCTTTATGATTTTAACATCATTAAATAATTTCTTGAACGGAAAAAAAAATCTGAGACAAAGACTACTGCATGGCATGCTTTTTTATCATATATATACAGAACACATTTCTTGACTGGTAGAAAGTGATCTAAAATCTGTTTTACTGTAAAAAAAATGTAAACGTTGTCATCATTGAAACAGTGTATATTTTCATGTTTGGTTTGTATTGCATTTTCTTTTCTCTTTACTAATGGAGAAATTAAATAATACTGAATTAATTAATAAAATGGAAATCAATTTAGTAATTTTCTGGGTAGAAAGCTGCATCAAATGTAACATAAAATTATTTATGCTTTGGGTTTATCTGCTGTAATGCAGTTGTTAGAATAATTTGAGGTTATTCATTGTCTTTTAACAGTATAAAACTTGCATACATGTTTTTCACAGGTGTATCATTGTCAAATGCTATGGTAAATGCTGGGCTGACATCATTTAAAAAAATTGAAGACATAAATGCAAGGGAGCTTGAATTGGTAAGTTATTATTTTGTACACAGATAAATATGATAGGGAAAATACTGAGGATTAATACTGTTACCAGTAAAAGCAGTATAATTAATATATATTTGCTATATGATCATAGCAAAATTTAGATGTTTAGGTGATCTATTCATTTTAACTAGTAGAATTAAAAAAAGCTGTGTAGTTACTACTGGTTTTCCTTGAAAGTGTATATGATGTTTTGTTGTAGCAAATTTGATGTGAATAATGATTTCACTGATTTGGCTGACTGTGGAAAGCAGGTGCTTAAATATATAGAATTTCATCATTAACATGGTTTGAAACAAAGGACAATATGCCCTTCTCTATTAGGAGTGTTGGAGAAATATAAAAGGGAATATGTATTTACAGTTTCTCTTAGTATATGTTAATTATGAAAGTCTCACATTTCCATTATTGCAGATTTGAGGTAGGAGTAGAATAAAAATCTTCTAAATCCTCTATAAAGCACTTCTTATTTTAGGAGAGATAAATGTTACCCTAGGACTGGTTCTTTGGCTTCTTTTCTGCAGAAACTGTTACTCCAGTGTTCTGGAAGATACAACAGACTTCTTAATCTTACTTGGGTTTTTCCAGTTTGACTTTGGAAATTTGATTTCTCATTTCTGGCTTCTTTTGTGGCTTGTTTTGTTTTGGTTTTGGTTTTGTTTTTCTTGTTATTTGTTCTGTTTCGGTTAAAGCTTTAGTGTGCAACATGGAAGAGTCATCTCATATAAAGCCTGAGTAGTCACTGGTAGTTAATTGGCTGTTAACTGAACAGAAGCAGTAGCAACATATAAAAGTGTTAGAATTTTCTTTTGGTAATGTTGCTATTCTGGGCATCAGTGACAGTAGGGAGAACCAAGAGTGAAAGGGGCTTTTGTTGCTAACATAATTGCTCAGGTGACTTTGATTCCTTGGATTTACATCTTTGCAGATTTTAAACAGACATCCTCCTTTTGGAAACCAGATAAAAGAGTCTGTTCTGCACCTTCCAAAATACGGACTTGAAATTGAACAGGTACATTCTTTTATATTTACTTTATGTTTTTATGCTGGTATTATTAAATGAAAAAGCAAGTACTGACTTAAAGAAATTTTGACTCTTCATGAATAGAAGATCACACAATATTGTGACCTTCCAGCTTAGTAGGTAGAATGAAATTCCTAAATTTTGAAGGAGAGCCTTGGAACAGATATTCCCCATAATATATTGGCCTCTCTCGTTGATAGCATTTTATGTTACAGATGTAAACCAGTATATTCACATTCTAGCATTATATGTGAGTCTGAGAGGTCTCTTCTATCTTGAATTTAAACGAGCCCTAGAGACAGCAAAACACCCAAATAAAGCTTACTGAAATGGTATTAACTCGTGTTTATTTTCTACAGCACACTTAGGAATATAGAGAAACAGTAAATTATTACATTAGCCTACCTGGTGCCCTTTCAAAGAAAGGTACAGTTCTATGTGTAATCAAGAGCTTTGAGGTTCTGATAAGCATTTTGTCTTTACATGGATCACAAAGACACTCTAGCTTTCTAAAATGCAAAATTTGAAAAGTAACTTTAAAGTTGGTAGAAATGAAGACACATTTGAAGTTAAAAACTCAATAGATGTGTGAAATACTATTGGTGTAACAATCAGTTCTACTTTACTTTTCATTTGACATAATACCAGATGAGTATCTCAATTCTCAGAACAAAGATTTAACAATTATAAATACCTCATAGAGGAATGTTGGGATGCCAAAATATATTTTCTATGTAACAAGTCTTATTCTTGCACATTTCTCTTCGCATTTGTCTTTGATTCTCAGTACTGAATCAAACTTAGGATATTCAGCTTATGGCCAAGTCAGTTCTGAAAATCAGTGTCTCAGAACAACAAATTAAAATTGTACCACAAATTCAAGTTGCTTGAGTCAAGCTTTTGTGCTTGTATCGACAGACAGAAATTGATGGAAAGGCAGGTATTTTACTTTGCATATTTTAGCAGTTATGTCTTCTGTATCGTTTTCCCTAGCTTCCAAAATACAGCGACACATTGGCTGAGATCTTAGTAACCGTCAAATTAACAAACTATGAGCAGCTCCAGACAAAGAGAACAGCACCAGACTTCCACTATGTTACACTGGTCATAGGAGATGCTGACAACCAAGTCATATTTAATCAGAAAATCATGTATGTATGAGCAGGGGGGTTTTTGCCTCACCTTGTTTTATGATGTTGGCTTTTCATCTGTTCTATGACTTGCAGTTTTTTCAATACCTCCTACTGATGTCTAATAGTACAAAATTATTCTTCATCCTACAGCATTTTCTAGTCACTGTTGTCATTTAAAATGCTACACAAGACTCAGAAACCCCCAAAACATGCCAGTGTGCTTGTCAATGCAGAGAGCACGTGTAAATATCTGTTCAACATCAATGTCATATTATGGAAGAGTCATAATAATTTTCCCATAAATATAGAACAAGTAAAATATCTATTAAAAAGATACACAAAGCAGTTGTTACTTACTCCTGTTAGCTATATTTCTTTAATTATATTTTAAAAATTGGTTTTTTCCCTCAGAGATGGATTTACATTCTCCAGTTGGCTAAGAGATGCTTGAAGGAAATGGGAAAGGGGAAACAATATCTTTTCCAACTGGTTGACTTCCATTAGAATTCTGGCCAAAATCGGGCACTTTTGGCACAACTGAAACTGATCTGCAGGATCCTGGCCCTCTTATGGGCATAAATCATACATTATTGAAAAGTTATTCTTAGGCCAGTTATCAAGCAAAACTAAAGAACTAGGACCAAATAGAGGCTCTTTCAGTTGGTTACAAGTACCATAGTATGCAGTCGTGCTTTCGGTGTCCATGTCTAACAACTTTGCTGATGCATTACAGGGATTCTGTGCTGCTGAAAACTGGAAATTGGATGAAGAAAATTGAAGTTAAAAGAGCTCTTAAATCAGAAGACATTAGTATAAATTTAATTAGTTCTGATTATGGTAGGTTAGGATATTTGAATTAAAAAACAATATGCATAAGATTTTGGAACAAATTCCTAAAACACTTTCTATTAAGTCAAAGTATAATAAAGTGAGCTAGTCTGGAAACAAACTTTTATTACATGTGTTTTAGTGGGTTGCATTCTACTTCTTACAATTTCTTATCTGTTTATTTAATTTACTACCATATTAAGGAACTGGGAGGCATCAAAACTGTTACTAGGAGACAGCATTTTGCTCTTTTGATACAGATTGGGATTTTCTTTTGTCCTTCTCCTTCAAGTGAGTTAACTTTCAGTGGAGATAACCTATCAGCCTGACAGGTTATTTATGTTGAGCAGAGCTGTCTTTGTGGATGGTTAGGTTTTGCATTGTAGTAAAGAGGTGTTGGATTCATCTCCGCTTTGGTACCAAGAAATTCCTACAGCTGAAAATGCTTTACCATGTGCAGATTTAAACATGGGTCCCCTCAGTGTCAATTTCCATACAATTGGAGCTATAGCAGCAAATTAGGAGAGACCCTTAAGACCTTGAAAAAACTTTGAAAAATAATTTAAAAATAGATTGGCTCCATTAAATTCTGTCATCATGCCCACCAGTAAAGATTGCTGTGTGCTAGATTAACTGAAGTGTATTGTTGATGCTTCCATGGTAAATATTGAGATTGAGATTATTACAATAATCAAGCCTGGAATAATCTATATTTCTATAGCTAGACCTCTGGCTCTGGAAAAAGAAGGGTTTTCTAACCACACAGAAATTAAAATTGTCCTTTTATCTACACATTGTACTGAGTTCAGTAAAACTCATCACAACAGTTAATTTTTCTGAAACTGGTAACAGTGAAATTAGACTAAAACCAGGTCTTTCTAGTCTCTTATTTACTTTGCAGTCTGTTCCTATTTCAGACTTGAAGGACAGCTCACATTTTTTAAAAGCCTGTCTGGTTTTCCAGCAGATTTTATTTCCTTAATAAAAGACAGAATTACTCTCTTTACAAAGGATGTCTCTCAGTCTCTCATGAATATTGGCATTCAACTTGAGAAGTATTATCAATATACTCATTTTATGCCTTTGCCAGTACAGAGCTGCTGTTACTCCTGAACACAGACTGGAGTACAGTTTAAAAGTTAAAATTTTATCAGCAGTGCAAAGTCATAGATAAATGTAGTTTTAACACAATAAAAAGAACATTTGGTTAAAGGAAGTAATTTTGGGGTTTTTTTGGTAATTATGTCTTTAATTCTAAAAAAATGTTTGGGGTTTTTAATCTCAGTCCTAAAGAATCTGGTCATACAAGAGTGTGCTTTAAGGGCAAATTATTTTAAAAAAATTCTGTGATCTTTGAGTAACATTTACTTGCTTAAATACTTTAGAAAACGGAAGATAATCAGTAGTATAGACACAGTTTAAAGCAGTTTATATATTTTTGTCTTTTTTTTCCCCAAGTTGGCCTTGATATACAGCAAGCATATACAGCCTTCTACTTAGCACGAAAAACAGAGGGACATAAGGTGGTTACAAATCAAAAATTGAAAGCTGAATCTACACTTGATGTATGTTATGGCTCACCCCAAAACCTGCCGGCAGCAAAAGTAGATACAGGTAAATGGTCAGATCACAGTATCTGGCTAATACCAAAGTCAAGAGAAAATTGAATTTTGCTTTCACTAGGGAACTAGATCTTTATTTATCCCTTCTGTTTTTTATCAAAGGTAATAAAAATACAACTCTGCTGCTTCTACTTGTCAAGTACTACACTGCAATTCTTTGATGATTTTGATAGTAAGAAAAATCACGGGTGTTTGGTATCCAATATTACTTTTTGAATTTCTGTATTATATTTATCTAGGAGGCAGATCTAAACAGGAGATTGCTTATAAGAAATATGGAAACAGAGAATGTAACCACCGGTGTAAAAATAAAGATGTGTGTGGGCATGACTGCTGTGAGTTTCATTAAGTCTTCTACTTCTGATACTTTTAGATTAATGCAATTTAGAACAGCTTCCATCATACCAATGTTAACAGAAACTATACAAGCAAGAGAATGGGGCCTGAGTTGTTATGATGCAGTCACAAAAGCAGTTATAAGTAGCTTTGGCAATAGCACTTTTACAGGCACTACAATGATTAATAATACTTTTTGTACTTAGCATATGATTTAAGAAAATGTCAGGCTTGTTACACTTTTATATGAATACTGCGTTGGATCTTGTAGTTAGCATGTTAAATCTTTTAGAATCTTAACAGAAGATACTAAGCTTAGTGGCAAAGTTTTTCAAAGGCATTTGAAAAATTTAGGATTTATCCCTTATAACTAATCTAAAGATTATTTTGCTTCATCTGCTCAGGTAAAACTGGAGTACCTCCAAAGTCACCGATGAATGGAGACACAAAGTTTTCTTTGTACCTAGCTGATTTAAGGAGCAGGAACTCAGTTTCATCTATACCCCCAGTAAAACGGCTAAAGGTTCACTTAAATGCAGTCAGCTATTTCATACATTTATTTTAATCTGTTACATATTTGTAGGCATTGTTTGCAGAGAGAATTTTATAACTAAATATGAACATTTAAGTTCGACTTTTCTGTGCGGAATGCAAAAAGTAAAGTACAAAAGTCCAGAAATCTTTGAGAGGTTCTACTGTTATATACTCCTCTAAAGACACTCTGGGTCTTTCTGCAGCAAGAATGACATTTGAGGTATTGGAGGGTTTTATTTCCTCCTCACAGTTTTGTTTGCTTGTTTGTGTGCAATAGAGGATTATTTAGCCTACAGCTAACCCAGATGAGAGTCAAGCAGTCTGGCTTGGCCAGAGTGCTTGGATACCTCCACTAGAAGCACATAATTCAAACCTTTTTACTGAGTACTTTAGATAACCAGACATCAGAAAGGTTTTATGACATTTAAATATTATGCTAACTTACAATATTAATGATGTCATTAAGCTTGTTAAAAAATGACAGTTCTCAGCATGTTTATATCTTATAAGTTAAAATATTTTACTTTCTTTAGATGCAGATGTTAAATCAAGCTGAAAATGTGGATCTCAAACAATTTGTTTTTACACCTAAGTCTTTATTGCCAGCCTTGCCAAGGTACTGCTAAGAATTGCTTTGTGAATAAAATTATTTTGCAACTTTTTGCAGCTGTTTTATTGACATGTCACTGACTTATTTTTTTTAAATAGGTCTAGCAATAAACTATTATCTTCATCACCTTCAGTGGACCAGGTAGATAATATTAATACCTTAGATGTATCTCAGAAACAACTGCAATCCTGGAATTGTGGAAAGAGTAGTAAGTTATTGCTAGTGTTTAAAATTACAATGTTCACTGTTTTGATCTTTAAATTAATGCTTCATATTTTTTCTGCCACAGATAAAAGCAGATACTGTTTTTCAGATACTTTGAATGTGGACTTTGAACTGAGAGATGATATTTGGGACGATATTGATGATGAGAAATTGGTATTTGCCAGTAATTTTGTCAGTAGAGAATTAGGTAAAGTTATTTCAACAAACTTTTTTCTTTCCTATATACAGATTATTCTAAAAGCTATTATTCAAGAATATATACAAGGATATAAGGAATAAAACCGCCTGAAATTTTTGGTTAATTGACTGGACTGACAGGTTTATTATTCTACCTTGAATGTCACATATATTGTGACAAATCCAATACAGAAGGGAGAGTTGAAAAAGTCGCAATTAAAATTTTTTTGATGGCCTGCAACTGCATAATTGTTGTTGCATAATGTATATTGACTTGTATATCTCTGGTTATCTTTATATTAGCCCAAAACCCAAAAAAGAAATATTTCAAGTTTTATGACACTTTCATAATTTTGAAAGTACTATTTATCATATTGTGGGAAATATTTAGAAAGGGTTGTGGCAGCTTCTCAACCCTCTTTTTAAAACTTTCATTCTTTCACAGAACATGGAAATATCTGCCTTCAAAGTCCAGATGAATGTCAACCCTTCTGCCAGTACACAACAAGGAAAGCCACAAATAACATTTCAAAAGAGTAAGACTTACATCATTTACTACTATTTTATTCAGTTTTAAAATATTGTCTGTATTTCACAGGTATCTGTGTAGTTAAATATATAGATGGTTGTTCACTCCTAAAAGTGAGTGAAATTTCAATGTTTAAAAGGTATGAATTGTTGAATGATTTCAATTTGGCTTTGATTTAAGTGCTGGGTAATAAGGAGAAAATCCTGAACTGAATAGCAAATAATTTTGCCCTTCTGTTAAAATACTGAAATTATTCAACTTGGTATTTTCAGTTCATGCACAGTACAAGATGAGACCAATATTTGGAACTCAGATGTTTCCATAGTCAGTAGCACATCAAAAGTGAATTTATCTGTAGAGAACAGAAATATAACTTCGGTGAGTAAAAATATATTGATAACAGAATTTTCTATTATTAGAGTACTTATTGAGTAAATATATTTGCCATAGCTGACTTATGAATCAATTAGGATATCCTGAATTTCTGAACCTCTCTGTGTAGTCCAAACCTGCATGCATTCTGTGTTCAGTGGGATATTCCTGATACAAAGAAACAGAATATGAATTTACTTCATATAGCACGATCTCAAAACTCTTTACTCAATTTGAGAGTTTTTGTGGCCAGTGTATAGTTAGATTCATCACATGCTTAGTCCTCGTCTAACACCATAATATCAATTAAATACCAGTACTACATTCTACAACAAGCTGGGAGTTTCAGTTGGTTTAACCATATATACTTTTAAACTTTCATGTTGCAGTTCAGTTTTCCAGAAAAAAAACATTCAAGTCCTTCTCAAGAGCGAAAAAATGTACAGTGTTCTTCCATCTCAGAAATAATCTCAGACTCTTCTAAATTCACTAGGAAAGAAGACTTTTTTATTTTCACAAAAGAACAGGAAAAAGAAGTAGATCCTAGGTAATAAAAACTTTTATATGTTTTTCTGTTTCCTCAAAGTTCCAGTGCTTAGTTCTTCATGGAAGAGTTCTAGGCAATGTTAGTTTCTAATATACATTGTTAAAAAGTTCAGTTCTCATAATAATAGTAACAATTGAAAGTAAGTTTTCTTAAAGGAGACACTACTTAAAATTATATTGCTTATCTTGGTTTCTCTTGACTCTATATAGTGTTCCTGATTCCATAGGTTTTGATATGCTATACCTAATTTGTTTGTTTGCTTAATCTTCTTTAGATATCTTCTTGATGATGAAACCAATGATGTCAAGCCCTTTCTTGGAATATTTGATGGTATTTTGTAAAACATGTAGACAAAATACATTCTAAGTGCTGGGGAAAGAATTTACAGTCAGTTTTACAGTGAAGGCTTCAGTCAAGAGAATTTTATTTCTCTTGTGTACCTATTTATCAATAGCTGGATTGCTGAATGGAGTATACAATAACAAAATTGGTGTCTGATTTATGGAATATAAGAATAATATCTTGTTTTGATAAGTACTTGAGTATTTTTGGTTGACCTTGCTGTTTTCAAGATTATAAAGAAAAATATTGAAATGTGTCAAAGGAGAATAGTTCATAAATTGAGGGTAGTTTTATAGGTAACAGAAAATCTCATTAGAGAAAGTAAGGGATTTGTAGTAGTGCGTTTGTAGCAACATGTCCTGCTTCTCAAATAATCTTTAAGTGAAGGAAAGATTCTTTCCTTGGAAATTTTGTCATATTTTTGGGGTTTTTCTTTCAGTTTCTCTAAAGCTGAATTTTTCATAGTGCTGAGCTTTAGTGTTTGAATGGTAGACCTTGCAAGTTCAACAGTTAGTGGAATATATGATATTGCCTAAAATCCAAGAGAATGTTAATTTTTGCTGTTAATTATTCAAAATGTGAGGAATTAAAATGTTACAATCACATGTGGAACATTAGTTGTGTGTTCTTGCAACATTGTTTGTGGTGGAACTAAATGCAGTCATCTTTTGCTGCACTACCAGGTTGTAATTTTCTCACCTCATAACATTTTGCTTGACTTCAGCGTTTCCTTACACTTTTGACTTGCTACAACTCTTTCTCTGCATGAAAGAATGGCCTAATCTAAGCAGCCTCAATACTCACCCCTCAATACGTATTTGACTATGCAAATACCAGCAGGCCCAAGCTTAACTCACTTTTCTATTTTATTACATCTCGAAGTTATTAGTATGCCAGATCTCTTTTTGTCAGATTTTTTTAAATTAAGCTTCTAAGCTGCTGTAACTCAGCATTATACTACTGCTACATTTAGCTCAGCAGGCCTAGTCATGTACACATTCCAGTTCTGTGTCAGGGTAAGATTTAAGAATGCAGATTTTATCTCCTGCCTATCACCATCTTCTGATTTCCATGAGAAACAGATGGCTCCCAGGCAGATACAGTGGTGTTTCTCAAAAGATGCTTCATATAAATGACCAGGGGACCAAAACCCCAGGTCACACCCCAGAAGGTAAGTGTTGACATAGCTATGGAGAGCTGTAATTGCCATTGTTTAATTGAATCCCATTAAGTGATAAACCTAGTTCACCTGGACTCCCTGGTGAGTCACTAGAAAAAGGCAGACCCTGTCAGAAGATATTTCAGACTGTAAGTGGGCTGAATTGCTCTCTGGTGGAACTCTCCAAATTACCTGTGATGAGAGTGCCATGGAGAAGCTGGTGTGCTGTCCTTTTACAGACAGGCTCTTTGAATATTGCCTTGCTTGTGCACATGAGACCCTGAGTTCCTTTAACGTTCCTAAGGTGAGTAAAATGGCAAAAGATGGCTGTGCTTTGTTTCAGGTGCTGACCAAATGCTAAAAGAGACTAATTAAATACAACAGGACATTTCAAATCAGACAAATTTCATTTCAAATCATTTTCACTAAGCTACTAACAATGAGTAAAATACAGACTAAAGTACATAAAAACATTGTTAGAGTCTAAACTGAACCTTATTTTAATTCTACATAGAGTTGAAACGTTAAATGAGGGGCTTGAGTTTCAGTCATTGGGATTGTGTAAGTAATTCTTTGGGGATACAGCAGGATGCCACAGACTTTAGTCTGGGGATGATTCTACAGAATTTACATTATAAAAAATACTATTTCCTATAATGGAGTAGTGAAAGAAAATTCAGTGTGATGAGAAGTCAGATTTTACTGTCTTACTTGTGTGATTCTCCATAATAAAATACATGCTTATACCTGCTTTTAATTTAACTTCAACTTCCTTATGTGCTTCCTTGTCCTATCACACATATTGATTTCAAAATATAAACTGAGGTCAACCATATCTGTGCCTGAAGAAAATGCAATATGCACTCAAAACCCATAATCTTCAAAAATAGTGAGAAAATAAGTATAGTGTTTAAACATGTTGCCAGACATATTTGTGTGTAAGGTAAGTTTATAGCATACAGAATACTGCTGCTGTATTGTGACATAATTTTCATTGTGTGGTGCATGTCTTGAGCACATTTTAATTACGTAGCCTTTATTCATTTATTTGCAGACTTTCATGTGTTAAACATTACAGTAATTGTTAAAATAAGAGCAATTGCGGCGAGTTGGACTCTCATTATTCTATACTTAGATACACCGTCACAGAATAGTTATGCGAGGTATAAAAATCAGTGCTCTTAAGGGCAGTCAGAATAATGATGAAGAATGAAGTCACCGTATGAAACCAATATACACAAAATAGTTCAAAGCAGTCATTTTTCTGAGCACAAATGATACCACTCTAATGCATCATTATGACAGTATTGGGAGCACCTCTTCTGAAAGAAAGGGTGTCCTGCATTAGCTCTTTATGTCACCCCATCTGCATTTTATGCAGATGAGCAAAAGAGCTGTATCATGTCAATTGTTTTACTGCCAGAATCTTTAATTATATTTCTGAAATGAGATCCTTGAATGCCTGTTTTTTTTTCCAAGGTCTTTTGCTTAACAAGGAAATAGAAAAGAAGGTGCTAATCAGGGTAAAATTCACTTCCTGCAGAGGGCTAATAACACATTGGATTTTTGGAGGACTTTCATGAGAATTAACTGAGGCATATACAGTGTTTTCAGTGAAGAATTTCAACTTCTCTGAAAACACTCAGATAGAAAAAGGGCAGGTGTTTATTGGCTGCCACTTTTAAGTGAGATAAGGGCCAAGCTGGCTGAGCCGTGGGTCTCTATTTGTTCTTGAAATCCGTGTGACATTAAATTGCATCAGTTTAAGCCTTCACTTTTCTCCCAGTGTTATAACTGCTGGTCTGCATGTGCTCTGGACAGGCGTTTCAGATGGAATGGGCTGGGATAAGGCCTGCACCTCTGTAAGCACTTTTGTCGCTGGTCTGTGTCTAGGCAATGCTGATCACTGGTGCTCTTCCCTCTGGTTGTGAAGGGACTGGAAGAGATGGGCTGCTGTTAACCAGCAGTGCTGCCCTTGACAGGAGTCCCACTCCTGACTGTTCATACCAGTTAGGGAGAGTTGTTTCCCAGTTCGTTGGAGTGTGCTACCTACCACACTGAAACACTACACTTTGGGGAATGTGCTTTGAGTGGTCCTGAGTCTGTCCTCTCGTGCTTTTTAAATGGGTGATTTCCATGTGCCAGGACGTAAGGGGCACATCTAATTGGTGGTGTGTGAAAATGATAACACATTTTGCAGAAGTGCAGTAGATAGTACTGGGTGGATGTACTTCACATAAAGAAGGTAGATGTCCTTTCAAATATAATGAAAGTGCCTAGATATAATAACAAGGAATTTCTTCCTGTATTTAATATATACTGTATGGAACTAGGATGTCTTATTGACTGAGGCTAGATGGCAATTTCTACACTTTAGATAGCTGAGCATAGGGAATAAGGTAAAACATTTTGTTTTGAAGGCAGTAAGGGTATATTGTTTATATAAAGGAAACA
The DNA here is from genome assembly GCA_013400175.1 of Phainopepla nitens. NCBI lineage: Eukaryota > Metazoa > Chordata > Aves > Passeriformes > Bombycillidae > Phainopepla > Phainopepla nitens. The sequence continues at coordinate 535,764 of VXBQ01004994.1, forward strand.
ATGTTTCTTTTGTAACTGTGAAGCTTCCTATTAAAGGATGCATATAGCTTTCAAAATAAAAATACCCTTGTAACTGTAAATGGCTATGACATATTTTCTGTTCCCTCACCCACTTAGAGACAAAACCTATTTATGAGGCTTTATTAAGTGTAAATAATTCCCATGGCTTCAGCACAGAAAAATCAGCTGTAGAATATAGTCTGATTTGCATATAAATGATTTCTGCTCAGAAAAGTATATTGAAAAATACATACTTCTACATTGGAAACCTGATATTCACACATATTAAGGTCAGCTTGTGTAACTTGTTTTAAGCTGCTGCATGTTGATACCTGATCACACTTCGAGCTAGATTCAAGCTTTATCCTTTGAAATTATGCATTTTTCCTTTTGATCTAATTAACCTATAATTTAGAGAAATAGATTCCAAAACATTTATCTCATCAGTTTAAGCACTTAAAAGTAGTCAGAATATTCATCAGTACAAGTGGAAAACTCTGAACTTGGCACCTTTCCTTATCTCCAGTACTGTGAATTTGTGATGTGAGAGAATTCCTGTTGTTTGGGTGAGACAGAAAAAGCCTACTAACTTCTCTAGTCACTGTAATAAATGGTAGGATGTAATGAAAATAGACACAGAAATATTACTTTGTTTTTTAATGCTTTAATCTGTATAGTGAGTAATGCAGTGAACCTTGCCATTGAACTCTGTATATTTTCACAGATACTTATTGTATCCTGCTTTACCAATACCTTTGATGGTGTTTCTTTAAGCAGCCAAGCCACTCATTTGGGACAAGTGTTCACTTACTGACAGGCTCCTGCTGCTTCTTAGATCCATCCTAAAATAAAAGAAAGATTTTGGACAGACAGGCATTAAGAGGTTTGGAAGAGACTTGCCACACCTTGGTTTTCAAATTCCTGCCTGGCAAAAGTCTTAGTGAGCTGAATGTCACTGCCGGAAGCAATGGGCTCTCTGCTTAGAGAGACTGATTTGCCACAGTGAATTGTCATTAGTTTTGAATGCCTCATGGAGAGCTTGATGCTGTCTAGTAAAGAAAAAGTGAAAGTCATGCTATCCAGAAACTTGGATGTGCAAATCAGAACCTCCTTTTTACCAATTTCTTTCAGTTTATAAAGGCTATTAAATTATCTGATGAGAGTGAGGCAGTACAGTTTATTACTGTTTTTCCTGGTTGTGGTGTAATATTTTAGCTGTTGTAGTCCAGACTTTTTACATTCCTGGGTGTAGGAAATACCCTTCTTTTATCCCAGAACTCTATCCTTGTGCCTTATGTATTATACCTAGAGAAGGTTTTTCTGTCTAGTTGTGAATTTCTACTCAAAGAATGGTCACCCAGGAGCCTGTATCATTTATAATTTTCAGTATCTTCTCAATTATAAAGATTTTAGGCTGTGAGGTCAGTTTGGTTTTTAAAAATTGATAACTATAACTAACATTATCAAATAATTTTATTTCCAAAGTATGGCAGCAGAAGTGATAAAGAAAGTGTCAACCATGAAATAAATATGCTTGTCTTGTGATACATCCCAGAGATGCATTTCAGAGACTGGAGGCTTGCTTAGTGAGGAAAATAACTTGTGTTAGGGAGATAAGAGGTACAAGTGGATCTCTCTCCCTCCCTGTCTCCTGGGTGTGATTGTCTCAGACAACCATATTAGCAGAAGCTTAGATGCATTCTTAGCTTCTGGAATGGATTTGCTGAAGTGACAGTGCATACTAAGAATGATGGTAAAAAGATGGGCAGTGTATTCTGGAAGAAAATAAAGTTGGCAGCTTGGAGTGGTGGAACACAGCTTCAGATAAGCATGTGGTTCAATAGAAATTAGTCTCTGTCCATAGACTTTATAGCAGCCGATCAGACCTGCTTTTTCAGTTAATAATATCTCAGCACTGTAGCTTAAGGGATACAATTTTCAAAATTATTGTTGTGTGGGACCAATAAATTTCAGCACAAAGAAGGCATATTCCATATAATTTATTTTAGATTTCCATCTAGGGTATGTTCTGACACTCCACATGAAAGTCAAATTGTCCATGTAAAATGGTTTTCAGGTGATAAGTTGACCCCTGGGGTTTTAGTAAAATAATAGATTCAGAATTCCATCTGACTCTCCAGTCTATAAAAGCTAGTTCTCAGCTGTTTGAAGGATTTGATAAGAAAGGGGGAAAAAGAGAGAGCTTTTGTATAGTGGCATTTTTCTTATTAATGGGGGCAATGTAAGAATCACAAAGTCCTTCTGGATTTGGTAGTAAATACTCTGCTGAAGTGCTCTGGGAGGTAGTTGTTCTGTGTGAGGAGTGTATTGTCTAATCCTCCACATGCATATGGAACAAGGAATATTTCTAATAGACATGAACAGCCCGTCAAAAGAAGGACGTTTACTGTGCCATCATCTGGCCATCATTTCTAAATGCATTCCACCACCAGAGCCTACTAGCAGAAGTTTTGCTGCAGAATGACTGTCTTACAGTGCCTAGAGACACAATAGAAGAATAAAAAATATTTTTGCTGCCAGCATTCTTCAGTTTTTAAATGCAGTGCAAAACAAATGGTAACCTGAAAAGAAATGATGTGTTATTTTAAGTTCTTGTCTGAACACTCTTATAGGACTTGCTGTGATTTTTTTTTTCTAGTTTTGTTATTTAATTGTATTTTCTTGAGAATACTTTAAAATTGTTCCTACTGTAACTTGTGATTTTACTGTCAGTTTAAGCAGACAGAAAGTTGGATAGCCTTCTTGCCTTTTTTTTTTTTAAATGCAGGGTGTATCTGCATGTTCATGCAGCACTAGTGAATAACTGAGGAAAGGTGACAGTAAGATAGAACCAGTCATTTTGACAGTAGAAGCAGCTTGCTTAATAAAATGCTAAAAGCATGTTTATGCTTAGTGCATTTGAGTGCCTCTTTGAATTTTGAGCAAAAAATATACCTCAAGCTTTTAAAAAACAACCGTGCTCAAGAAAACATGACTTTTCTACAGTCTTTGTAAATAAAAAGGATTGTCTCAAAGAAAAATTCAAGTCCCTTCTCAGTTGTTTGTGATGTTCCTGTGCTTTCCCTTCTTGTGTGGGTGGTGAACATTGAGCTCACTGCAGGAGTACTGTTATACTCTGTTGCTGCAACTTTTGCAGGTGTGAAGAAAGCTACAAGGAGGGCACCCATTTGCCTCCTGTGTTCTGGAAAGGGCAGACATCTACTCTAAGAGGAGCTGAGCAGTGCTCAGGGGTGAAGATACCTCGTGCTTGAAGATACCCAACCAAGTTGGGTAGCGAAGGGAAATGTAGTGATCTGAGATCTTGTAGGCACTGTTGTTGAGGAGCTGAGATTTTGCTTGTGGGACAGAGCAAGCTTTGGAAGTGACAGGAGAAAGGTAAGTTTCCTAGAACAGGTGTCTATGGCACCTCAGTGAACCATTTCAGAAGTTTTCAGATTGGAAGGAAGACTGGAAAGAAATATTTACTCTGCCGTGACACAATGGGAACATTAATTTTCAAGCTTTTTTATTAATTCTAGCGCTCCAACGTATCAGACAAGTAATGATTTAAAGAACAGTTCTATCCCCCCGTTTCAGTAACACTTGCATTTATAAATCTGGATTCTGTGTATGTGCCTATCAAACAAAAAAACATCTATCTAAACACAGTTGCTAAAAATTCCAGGTCCTTGTGGACAGGATGAAAAAGAGCTAACTACTCTTGCACCATACCTCTTCCTGGTTTTGTCTGGTTGGTTTTAGCTGTATAGAGATAACTGGGTGTTAGTCCTGCAAGTGGGTAACTTATAACAGATGTGGGACATGCCCTCCCCTCACACAGAATGACCTGCTTGTTCAGGTGTATATGAGCTGTACTGAGATCTACTGGAATGTGCTCAAAAGCAAAGCATCTTTTACGTTCTTAAAGTGCTTTTCTTCTGGAAGAACAGGTCTGAGAACCAGAAGAATGTATTAATAACTCCGACTTCTGCTATTGACTGAATATAATCTGCATTAACACTTACCAAAGTAGCTATATATTTTCCTTTGGGCTGTTTGTCACTCTGAGACTGATTTGAAAATGGGTCATCCAATTTCAAGTTTTCAGGTGTTAGTTCTGAAACATTTACCTCTCCACTGAGGTAATTAGTGATTGTATTTGTAGCCCTAGTTAATTGTAGGCCTCACCTTTTGCTTACTTAAGCCCTGTGAGAAATTGTTTCCTTTCCTGGAGTGGGATGATGCACAGAAGGAAGTAAAGTACTTTATCTGTATTCCTCCATACCCGTAATATTGGGAAATGCTGGGCTGATGGGGTGTCAGGTGCTGTAGCTGGGTACGTAGTCACCAAAAAAATCTGTGAGTGCAGCCATAGGTAGAGTTGGTGTCAGACATGAAAACATCATGATCCAGCCCTGGAAGGAGTCCCAGAGCTCTGCATCAGGGAGGGCACACAGAGCAGCCACATGCCCAGCATCAGCCTCCTCCAGGACAGGGACAACAATCCATTACCCCAACAGAGTAAGTTTACTAAAGAAGCATTGGATAGATGTGTTTTTATAAAAGAAGTCCCTCCTATAACTTTTCATGTGGGAGTGGGGTATCTACTCTAAGATTTTTAATTCAGCTTTTAACATGACTAAAAAGCAAAACAGGAAAAATAGTGGACAAAGTATTTCAGAGGCACAGCTTTAAGAATCACCTGTTGCTTAGGTTAAGCACTGAGGCTTTGTGGGTAATGCTGAGTTTAGGAGAACCCTCACCTTCATGCCTGTATTTTGCCTTTTCTCCCCTGTAGACAAACTTTATGCAGATGCCATTTTGTCTACAGCTATAAAAGGTTGTGCTGACTGGCCAGATACTTTTGGAATGTGCTTGTGAAGATGTGGAAACCTAATCAGTAATGAAAACAGTCACTGAGTGTAAATCTGTGTTCTGTCAGAAAAGCTTGTGGATGCTGTGGAGCTCCACTCTTGCCCCGTGTCACTCAGCTGTTGTACCAGGCTAGTACAAGGCTGTAAGGTCATTATGTGAGTTATCTCTTGAGAAGCCTGTCTCTTATCTCTTGGCAATGCAGTTACTGCCAAAAGAAAGTGCATGTGTACAAAGAGCAAGGCAGACTCAAATGTTACTCTCCATGGTTATATTTCACTCCTCCTTGAACTGGAAAGTAGCCTTTGTTTCATGTATGTGGCAAGTGAACTACATAACATTAATGAAACAGAGATCCTAAATCCTGCTTAGAATTGTCATTGGCAGCTGTTACTGAGTTTTCAACAGTATTTTTTATTTGGAGCTTAGTCATAACTCACCAAGATGTAGTTCTGCTTATTAGCTATAGAGGTGGTTGAAAGGGCTTGGGACGCTCCAAGTTTTCATTCCAGCTTCACAGTATTCCTCATTGCCTTGAAACTGTGCTAAGCTTTGTATCTGTAGTGAAAGAAATAAAATTTTAAAAAAGAGCTGCACTAAATTTACATTTCCAGTCCTTGTGTGGATGGAATGGGAAATGAGGAGCTCTTTGTCACCAAGTGGAATGGCTAATATAATTCCAATACTGGCTACCATTTTTAAATAGCTGTGTCTTCCAACGGACCCTGACAAAACATTTCAGACCGTATTTCTTTAAAAAAGTCATTGAGGAATACAACCTCCAGGATGCACCGCACACTAAGTGTTCTAGTGTGTCTTTCACACAGGGCTCTCATCCCACATTTCCCCTCCGTTACTGCGCTCACAGTCGCCGGCCTGAGGAGCTTTGAGGAATCGCCCATCCGCCGTGCAGGAACCGTGCGTGGAACGAGCTCTCGTTCCCTGCGCAGCGCCGAGGGGACACTGCGGGCCCGTTGGCTCCGCTGCCGCTCCCTGCAGCCCCCGGCCCGGGGCGGTGCGGCCCTCGGGGTGCCGCCCTCCGGGTGCTTTAGCCGGTGGCCTCGCGTGTCAGCGTGCGCTCCCCCTCGGTCACCAGGCGCAGGGTGAGACCCAGGTATGGCACAGCTTGTGCTGCGGGCACCCCACGGTGCGTTCCACGCTGCTTTCCAGAGGGCACTCGCGTCTCGGCACTGCCGGGTAGGTGACACAGAGACCCGCGGGCAGGGAGCCCGGGAGGGGCCCGGCTGCCACTGTGGGACCTGGTGGCAGGGCAGGCGGCTGGCCTGGCCTCGGGCAGGTGTTTCCGGACTTAAAAAAGGGAGCCCTAAATACTGAACACCCCTGCAAAAATGCAAGTTGAAAGCTAGGGCGCCGACTATACCGTAGCACCGGCAAGAGAGGTAATTTTAAATGGAGAGAGGCCTGCGTAAGATGGGCAGTTTTGTGGGCATGCAGTGCTTTGTAACCAGACTGATTAAATGGTTAACAAGGGACTGGTGTGCTGCAGAGAGAAGATGACATACCATTCTTTCGGGATTTTTCCAGACGAGGGAGTCGTGTGACCCACTCCAGCACCTCAGTTCCCTCCTGACTCTTACACGGTCACTCTCGGGTGACAACGCCAGAGGGGCGGCCGAGCCGGGGCACCATTTCCAGGCACTGCTGCATGGAGCGCCTCAGCGTGCAGCTCCTCTGCACCGAGTCCATCCGCCCGTCTGCCCGCCTCAGCCAGCCCGCCACCCTTTCCTCTGGGAAAGAAGGGAAAAAGAGCCTTTTCCTTAATGCAGAAATAGGTTATGGGACAGTTTTTGTCTCAGACTTTATTTTCTGCTGGAAAGCAAAGTGCCTGCCCAGAGCAGCTGTTGCGCTGACCTCCCTTGCCTATGTGCACGGTCCCCGTTGCGTGCTGGTGGGGGAAGGGAGAAGTGGCCAGACTTGGCTTGGCTCGGCGACCTTGCTGCATTTGGCCCTGCAAACGGGACCCGAGGGGCCGGCGGTGGCTCTGGGGCTGGGGATGGCTGGGGTGTGCCTGCGGTCGGAGTGGCGCTGCACGCACATCCTTCTCACAGAAAAGTTGTGTCAGCACACGGACTGCTATCTGGCTTCGCATTTCTTCCCAGAGTTCTCGAGATGTTAACTTTCAAAAGGGAGGTCTCCTTTATGGATTTATGTCAGTGATTTTGGGTTTTAAACTATTCATGCATGAAAAATGACTGTAGGAGCTGTATACTCCCATGTATGAATAATGACTACATGGGAACACAGATTACAGCAGTTTTGCACTGAGACTGCTGCAGTTTACATGCTCTCTTTGGGAACATTATGAAACGTTTTTAAATGCTGGTTCATGTTAATGCATTGATTTCAGTCAGTCTCTTTTTGTCCCTTTTGGATTTGTTCAACTTAACAGCTAGCTTGTTTCATGTTTGCTCTAAGATACGCTTAACAAATTAGGCAAATAAGAAAAATGTGTGCAAAAATATGGTGCTATGCACATGTATCGGTTTTTTTATTTATTAATAGACTCCAATTTCCATACGATAGTCTGCCTCTTTTTTTTTTCTTTTCTTTTTTTTACTGTGGCTCAATGGATAGTTTATGCCAATTACATGTAGTTTAACAGCTTTGAAATCTGTTTTTGCTTTTCTAATGCATAAAGACATGGATTCTGTTTCAGGTTTTAATTAAACTCTACACTGACTTTAAAGATTCTATTGTCCTTTTCATTTAAATAGGATTTTTGTTAGATCTTTAACAAGACCTCAGTGGGGTAATAAATCTAAGCAATTGTCCTTATTAGCAGTAGATTATCCTCAAGAGATGGAAAGTCACAGAAGTAACTAAAACCATTTGCAGAGACTGAACTAAGGCTTTTTTTTCCCCTAAACATTAAAAAGACTTGAAAATTACTTGCTTGGGCACTCAAATTAAATTAAATGATATTTTGTTTATTTTTCACATTTTCTGTGTAGGCTATTTGCATTTACTTAAAATTTGAGTTTCGCTGAGCAGAGATCACTCCTGAATAAGGATCTTTACTTTCAGTATACAAGCTGTAACTGAAACTCAGTATATCCTGCTATTTCCTTCGTTATTAACCCTTGCAGTGCTTCTAATGTACAGGACCTGCTGACACAATGAGTGTATTCTTAGTTCATTGTTTTTGCCATAGAGATGAGTCTTGGCTGAAGAATCGGTCTTGTGTTTGTCCCACACCCCAGCTAAGGAGAACTGTGGGGTACGCAGGAGTGTGGAGCTTGTGCAAAGATCTCATGTGCTGGACCAAAAACACAGGTTCTTGGAGAAAACTTGTTCTGTCTAGGTTTGACCTTACTGTGTTTGCATACTGCTAGGAGGTGAAAGGAGATGTAACTCTAATGGTTCTTTTTTTTTTGGCTGTTTGCTTCATTCGCCGGTATTCTCTGTTCTGCAGGTGCTCCGGGTTTGCTTTGTTTCTACTATTAGTTGACTTCTGATGGGACAAGGCCTCCTTTATACACACAGTCAAATCCTGAATTTCTCTCCAGGGTTTAATTCCCAATTTCCTTATACATATTGTGGTGTAGTTTCTTTAAGCATCTAGCTGTGTGGAAGCTCCGTTTTGAGGGACGCTCATTTCTAGGACTCAGTTCTACAAACGAACAGGCAGAAGCTGGGATGTTGTTCTGGGACATGCTCCCAGTGAGCCGTGCCCAGACAGCGGCGTTTGCTCGCGGGCCGCAGTCGCTGCGCTGGCTAAGCCACTGCCCTCCGCGGGGACACGGCTGCAGGAAGAGGGGCTGTGGGGACACGGCTGAGGGGACATGGCCGCGGGGACATGGCGGTGGGGACACGGCTGCAGGAAGAGGGGCTGTGGGGACACGGCCGCAGGAAGAGGGGCTGTGGG
>VXBQ01004994.1:544542-569686 GCA_013400175.1 Phainopepla nitens
GGCTGAGGGGACATGGCCGCGGGGACACGGCCGCAGGAAGCCGGGCTGTGGGGACACGGCCGCGGGGACACGGCCGCAGGAAGCCGGGCCGCGGGGACACGGCCGCACGTGACGCGCCCACGTCCGCCTCCGCCGGGAAGGAGCCCGCAGCCCTGCGCAGCTGATGAGGACCGGCCCCTCTTGGTTGTGGCGGCTCTACCGGCTCTCAGCCAGCAGGTATTTAATGTCTCGGAGCCCTCCTGTCCCTGGGCTCCTCTGCCCCTGTCCTGCCGGCCGGCGTCTCTGCAGAGCCAGGTCCTGTCAGCCTCCAGGCTACTGCTCCTCACATGGCATCTGCTGGGTTTCTCTACTAAGAGACTTCACCTCAAACCTCCTTGTCTTCTGAGTGATACTCTAGTGATACTTTAGGGCAGAACGAATTATGTTAGATGAACATAGCTTATAAATATTAATCTCTAATTAGACTCTATTTGCTGCATATACTAGGCAAAATTGCAGGTTTTGAACCTTCAGCTCCTGCTTTCCATATCACTCAAATAGCAGAGATTTTGGCATGGTAAGTCACAGAGGGAGGTGGAAAATCTGATGCAAAGTGAGATAATGTAGTTCTTCATTATCATGGCTCTTCTGTGCCCTGAAAGAAAACTTAAAAACATAGAAGGTGCTGACAAACTGATAAGTCACCTAGTTCCTGCTCTGCTTTAGGTATAAAGCGTGGGGAAAGTGCACAAAGAGAATGCACACCCTGGTTTTTAGGTTCAGATTGTAACTCACCCTTCCTTTTAAAGCAGTGCGCTGGAGGAAGTGTGGCAAACCTAGGCTGAGTCCTGCAACTTACTTAATATGACTCAGTGCACAAGATTACGAGCGCTAAGAGTGCTCAACCTTTGGGACAGATTCTGGGGGATTAAGAGATTCTTCATCTTATCTTGTGTGGCAATTAGACCTGATTTAGGCAATGCTGTACCTCAGACAAAATCCACGGGGCATAGTTTTGCCCTGGATTCTTAGCAGGATATGAGATTTTCCCTCAGTTTTCCCCAGCAGCAGGGCCAGGAGTTTGTGGTCTTGCAGGGTGAGATTGAGAGGGCCCAGCTCTGTCCCTTACTGAGAGATTTGTCTTACCTCCCCGTCTCCCCTCCACCCCTGTTGCTGGGGATGTATGCTGTAGTCAGAGGCGAGTGCTGTGACTCTGCCTGCAGTGTGAAGGTGATGTGTCTATAAGAAATGCAAGGCTAAATGGACTTCCACTGCTCGCTGTTGTGCAATGAAAAGACTCCCGTCTTGCCTTGCACTCTACAGCAATGCGTGTTGCTTTCCAGTGCCAGGTACGTAGCACAGCATCAGATGTGGGGAGCTGCTGTTTGCACGTGAGCCTTGCGGTGAGCCAGCAGCGTTCCCCTGTTCCGGCAGCCTCCCTGGGGGACAGCAGGCTGCTTGAAAGGTCAGCGGGGTACCTGTGCATCACAGGCGTGAAAAGCTGCCCTCTGTAGGCCCTGAGGCAACAACCTGCTTTCACTTTGTGAAGCCGAGCAGAAAAGCTGGGGTCCAACAGCGGCAGGTATCCCTGAGCGCAAGGGGAAGGCAGCATGAGGGTATAAGAAATCCAGTTTGCTTCTCAACATGAGTAGACGAGGTTTGGGTGGGAAAGTAAAGGGAATGCTAAAATGTTTGCTGCTGACATTTACTAAAATGACAGCAAATCTCATCTGTATTAATGTCAAGCTTTTGAGATGCAGTGGAATTTTACTTTGTTAAGGAAGGTAGGAAGCCTGGAAGTAGTTCTTTAATCTTCAACTGGAAAATACAATTTGATTATTCCATTCCTAAGAGAATGGATTTCAAAACAGAGTGATAATGGGTGTTAAACCTACTCTGAATGTTATTTAAAGAATTTCTCAGATGGAAACAAAAGTTGATAGGATGGTGTCAGGCTCACATGGACATCAACTTTACTTACACAATTGAAGAAGAGAGGTTGTATCACTATGTGTTTTCTGGTTATATGATTGTTTAGGAATTATCAAAAGTCATGATGGGATTCTTAAATACTTCCGTTTACTCTTTGTTCCAACAAAAGGTTGTTGGAAATGTATTCATGTTGTTTTACAAGCATGGCTCTATGCATTAGGACTTCACCACAAAGGGTATCTATCCAGTGTCCTGCATTTGCAGGAGTCTTCACCCTTGAGGAGAAAAGAACTGTAAGTCTTTCCCCTCCTACTGCTGAGCTGTTCCTCTTGACACATTTTTGATCCCCCTTGGTCAATCTGTGCCTGATACCATGTATGCATGTCTTATTGTTCCCCATACTGTAATACTCTCCTGTTTTTCCCAAATATTGTTACATTTCATTTCTCCGTCCTCTGTTTTTCATTTCTCTTTCCCATTTATAATGCATCTGTTGTCTCTGTTGTTTTTCACTTCTAATTTAATACCACCAGTGATTTTGTGTCTCTCTGCAGATGACTAAAAAGGGACTATGTGGGACTACTTGTAAAAGAAAACACTGCATTCCCAAGATAGGTTACAAACTGGTGTATGTCAGTACTCTGTTTTGGAACTTTTGGCTTTGTTTAGTTCTTTAACAGATGCAGAGTGATCTCTGGATCTCTTGTTTGTCACTCAAACAGAGTGTGCAGGGTGTGAGAATACAGGTAACAAATTCAGTAGTTGCAGGACTTGAAAGGACCTGTGCAGTCCTAGCAGAAGGTCAGTTTCCCGTCGAAGCAGAGCAAAAAATCAAATTAACAAAATCCCCACCCAGCTACAAAACTAGTTTGTCCTCAGCCTGCGGGCAGTTTATGGGAATCCTTTTCTCCTTCCTACCCTCTGTGCAGTGTTTCAGCCCACCATTGTGATCAGTGGCTGTCGAGCTGGCAGAAATAGATGCGTGCCTGAAATACCGCCAGATAGTGAAGGGCCACACCTGTGGTGTGAGAGGAGTTCTGCTCCTCTGGGAAGCCAGGAGTCATGTGATGGCTTTAATCCGGCACAAAAATCTGTGGCTGATGCAGCCACAATGAGCATTTGTTTTCTGTGGTGGGTGGCAGAGTTGAGTGAGGGAACAAATCCAACCGCGAGCTACCACGTTGCCTCATGAGGCCGACCTGAATGATGGTGTTGACACAGAGGGAGCTTTTGGGGCAGGAAGAGAAGATGGGCTGCTGTAGACTGAGCAATGCCACCACATGGTCAGTGGAGAGAGAGGCTCTTGGAGCATGAGTCTCTTCCCGGTGCCTGGTTTTAGGATGTGGATGGCACGGCTGTGCCTGTGAGGTCTGTACGTGTCAGCTGGCTCCCCGGGTCAATCCGTGCCCGGTGTTACAGCAGCGTTGGATGGACCTATCCCTCCATTTTGCTTGCACTCCCTGCTGGAGTGTTTCGCTAGGAAAACTCACATTCTCAGCCCTGTTCGAGAGGGCAAGGTGGGCTCATGGCTGAGCTCTGACTGGGTTAAAGGATGGCCTTGGGCAGCAGCAGGATTTCTGAAAGCCCCTGTAGGCTGCATCTCCTGGCACGGACTCCCTGCTGCCCGTGGTCCTTCTCGGCTGCAGTGCAGGAGGCAGCCAGCGTTGCCCGGATGGTAGTTTTAACTCTTTGTTACCTAAAATTCAGACAGTTTCAAAGCAACACAGCCGTAAATAAACCACTGGCCTCTTTGTACAGTCACATGCCTCATGCTGCCCCTGCCATCACTGTTAATAATGTTGTGCACACTTCCCAGTTGGGAAGTGTGAGGCGTGCCTTAAGGGGCAGCAGTGAGTGTTCGAGGCTGGATAATACCCACTGGTGCTGCATGAACTTGCTGTCAGGGAACTGTTTAGGTACTGCTTAGTATTGGTTAGTGGCAGGACTGTAAACTGAAGCAAATAGCTTGGTTCTGGTTACGTTTTCTAGAGGGGATGATGCAGAAGAAAATTTAATTAAAAATTAGCTTTGAAATGAGCTGAAAGTTTTTTACCAACCATGCAGGACTTTGAATCATCTGACATTAACAAAATAACCTATTTGAAGCAATAGTAAACTGCCATCTGCTGGTAAAAAAGTAATGCACATAATGAACATGCAGACTTTGGAAGTGATAATTCTTTTGTGTTTGACATGCTGCAGTCAAATATGTACATGACATGGAAGCTGCATATATTTATTTAATGGGTGGTTTTCTTCTCTATTTGCATTTTCATATAGAATATGCTAAACAGATGCCTATAATATAACTAACTTTAACGACAAGCACAGAAAACAAGACAATAAGAATAAAGAATGAGGACTAATAAAAGCAGATGAGCGATCAGGATGATGACAGGCTCCAAATGTGTCCTATTTACATTGATAATAATGAATCACAAGCACTTCCTTTTATTGTTTCCACCCGTCTTAGACCCTCCTGTATGACCAGAATTGTAGCACTGAGAAACATTTCCTGGCATCTTCGTTTTGATTTGTGTGTGTGTGTGGTTCCTTTTACAAGCCTGTAAATAGGAACTGGGTCTTTTATTGTTCCTGATTTAAGTAGGTCATCTTCACCAATACACAAATCTCTTATCTTCTTGTAAGCCGGGTCAGCTGCTGAAAAGGATATGGAAAATACTTACTACATAAATATGACCAGAGAAAATGATTTCACAAAGGACCATTCCCAAATTATACGGCATTACAGAAGCAGTTTCTATAAATCACCAGTATGATGAGTACACTGCAGGGGAGAGACTGTCAGATTTCATGTTTGTATAGTGTGGCGTGGTGTGAGTGTGGACCCAGCCATGCTCAGCACACACCAAGTGGGTGTGCTGAGCATGGCTGGGTCCCTGAGGTGCTGCTGCACTATAAATAGCGCTGTTAGCGTGAATTACGTCCAGTGCAAACATCAAACCACTTGCCCTTTTCATATGCATGCAGCTTTGTTTTATGATTGGGATTATTCCAAACCTAGCCTATTGTTTTAGCAAACTGATTTCTCATAGGAAATGTTTTAAATGGGCAAAAAAAAATAGGTCAGTTCTTCCTTTGAAATCAGAGAGAAGTGTGTATTCGTAATATTTCCCAGGTTTATTTCCTTGGAACAGGTTTGGCAGGTATGAGAGGAAGTTAAAGATTTATTTTTGGTGCTATGTAGCAGATGTCATACCTGCTCTTCTGAGACAGTTGCTTTTATCTCCAGCAGTACCTGCTCTAGTAGCAATGAAAAAGTGACTTGAATCCCTTTTAAAGCATGTAGTGTGCACTGTTCTCGTGCCACTGCAGGAAAGGAAAGGCTTGTTTGGGAGACTCCAGGCAGAGTCCTTATGCGTCATTGTAAAGCAAACATGTTTGCATCCCTCTCAGCAGTGTTCCTGCCTCCTTGAAGATGTGGTGAATTAATATGCCCAGCTCCAGGGCTTGTGACCCCAGCAGACACTGAAAGGCTACAAAAATGTCCAGTTTGAGGTGCTGTTATATTTATGAGATCTCCACATTTATGGCTCATTTTGTAGCATCCAGGTGGTTGTTTCTAAAGGATCCTTTCTGGGGAATTTGTGGTGCTGTGCACGTTCCACTCACACTGGCCTTAATCAGATGCTGTTCAGTGTCTCGCCTGAAAAGAGCCCTGCTTGGTGGCAGAGTAACATTAATACTGTAGGGCCAAATCCTCAGCTCAGGAAAACACCACAGCTTTTTTTGACTTGTAATCTATTGAGGATTCAGCCTTGGAGCATGGTCACAGAGGCAGACACCCTGCTCTGGGTCCTGTTTACTGAAATGCTCCGATAGCAACACAACATGATCAGATGGAAGCAGAGCCAGGGGAACAGCAGTGCCCATGGATACCATGGTACAGGTGGGAGCTGAAATACACAGTTACCATCAAAGACACCACTGTCCTCTGCTTTACTCTGGAGTTTCCCTGCCACCATGACTCTGCCTTCCAGCTGAAGTGACTGATGGTTGAAATAACAGTGCTGGTTTATTTCAGGTGTGCCACTGACCCACATGACCCGTAGGAAGGATAAGGTAAAGGCGATCAAAGCAGCACGTTCCTGTAGCCCCTGAGGGCTGTAAAAATGGAAACGTGGGAAACAAGCTCATGGATATATGAAATCAGGATGAGGGTTCACTGTTACCTGCTATAGCCTAAGATTTGACCCAGCAAGAGAAAGGAGATGAGTAAGAAATGCTCAAAAGATAAAGCTGGTATTTCCTTCATGTTGTGCTAGAATCTCTGTTCAAAAAGGCTCCCGAACCATGGAGAGAGAGCTGGGGTGGGCAGGGGTGAAGAGGTGGGTTATGGTGATGGAAGGGTATTGTCATTACAAAAATTGGAGCATTTCAAGTCTGTTTAACTGTTTAGTGCCATATCCCATTAGTCTTTTCTGAGCTTACTGTGCAGTGGAATGGGGGAAACTGCGCTGACACCACAACTGGTTGTTTGGCTGTTTCTTTTCTCTTTGTTTCCAGCAAATTAAGCACTGTGTCCTGCCTGTGCTATGTTCGTGGTTTGGTAAAGGGCTTTTGATGGGTTTGCCATCCTTTTGCCCAGCACTTAATCCTGCTCCCTTTTTACTGCTATGGCTGCTGTACCAAAATGTAGTGGTCAGACAGTGTAACAATAAAGCTTTACGGAGGAGCAGGAAAACCCTTAGTCGGGGGCAGTTTCTAGCAAAGTGCAATTCTCAAGATGAATTGAGGTCCTTGTCTTTGCAAGGATTACTGCATGGTGGATGCAGAAATTATAGCCTAGCAGTTAAGTGCTCTTCAGAAAGCGATAAAACACTCACTTTAAAAATCAAGAAGCATGAAATAGATACTATTTTACTGGGGCAGGAAGGGGAGACCGCTAGGAGAATCGTGAAATGGCTGCATATTGTTAATTTCTGGGAATATATTGACATTTAGGGACCTCTGGTGTATATTTGAAATAAGCAATGAAATAAGACACGTGTGCTATATATGCTTGTCAAAGCCAGGCATAGGGATCAGCTGATATGCTTATCAGTCAGGCAGTGTACGTGGAGATGCTCTGCTTTTCACGCTGTTTGCTGATTGGAACTGGGCCCATGAAGAAGCCAGGTGATTAATCTGCAGGGGTTTGTTTTTTCTGAACTGTTAATGTCCTCTGTTTCAGAGCAACAGCTCATGGCTCATTAAGCAGGGAAGATTTGATTGCGAGTATGACGGGCAGCATACAAAAATTCTCCATGCATCTCTTGTTTGAGCCTTAGAGGGTAGGAAAATTAAGTATTGGAGAAGTTTGTCCTGTGCTGGGGCAGAACCAGTACTTCATGAAAAGCAATGGTACTGTTAGAAAATATGTATGTATTTGAGTCAGTCAGGATAAAATTTAAAGCCACAATGCTCTCGTAAGGTGGTACTGGGCACTTGGTACTAGCCCAGAAATGCACAGCTGCCACTTCAGCTGACCTGCTGTGAGACTCATGCTCTTCTTAAATCTGTTGCTCCATTTCTTTGGTGAATACACCTCGCTCTTGCTGTGTTCTTTCCACCTGTACTGTTGTGTACTCTGGCATCTAATGCTGAGAAAGCAAATGGGGCTGCTGAGTCCAACTGCCTCAACAGAAATGCAACCGGGAAATTGAATACTCTGTCTGAAAGATTTTGCAATATTAGAACAATCTTAAGGGGATTACTTTGAGATTATTAGTCACCATTTATAGTCTGTTTAAATTACATAAAATTACCTGTTTGTAAAATGAATTTCTATGATCAACTGAAATACTTGAAAATGTGTTGGTTTAGGAAAAATATTTTTCTGACAGTATGGTGTTATGTGAGCATTCATTTATTAACCCTAGTAACTTTCTTGAGAAATAAGGAAGTATTTCAACATTGTTTTTACAGACTGGGATATGTAAGGTTCAGATGTATAGATTTAGAGGTGTATGTTCTAGTGTCTGCTAACTGGCATTTGGCCCTGCTTACTTTCACTCTAGGCTTTCCTCACCTGAGCTCCTGGTCATGGAGCAGCTGTGTCCTGTTCAGCTCCTGGCACCTCTCTGATGCAGCCTGTGAGCAAGGCCATGCTGGGAGGGAGGTTAGCAGTGAGGATGGGTTATTGTGGAAAAGGGGCAGGGAATATAAGTGAATGACTGTCTTGCTTCAGGCTCTAGGAAAGATGTACCAAGCTCCCATTTTGAACATGAGAACCAGGGAAGGAGAGTGGCTGCATGGGAGAGAGCAGACTGAGGCTCTGTGTTTCCATTCCCAGACGTCCAGAACCGACAAGAGAAGACAGTGAACCAATACTGGGAATACAGACAAAATCATGGGCCCTCTAATAATTTATTGGCTCCAGGAACAGGAGAATGTTGTAAACTGTAATTATGACGACAGCAAGGTCATTTGAGACAGAAGTACCCAGGATAACAAAACAGAAAAAGCCTCCCAGAAAGACTTCTCAGTCCTATGGTGCAATCCTTCCATGCTCAGTGGGCTGCTCTAAATGTAACTGTTACATTATTAGACATTTACCAATGATCTGGACTTAAACTGTGCTGTGGAATGCAGTGACAATGGGGAAGGGTTGAGAATACTTGTTAGAAAGGGCAGAAAGAAAGTTTCAAGGATTTCTGGGCTTTGCTTTCTTCTGAACCTCTTTTGGGTTTGGTTTGGTTTTTGTGTTGTTTTTTTTTTTCTTTATTTTTCCCTTATTTTTTTGCTTTAAAGATCTACTATAAACAATTAGAGGAAATAATAATGTCTGTGGAGGCTAGGAAAGTAAGAATACATTCTACATCACTGTTTTCCTTTGTTTGTCTTTTTTATCTTGTTTGTCTTTGATCAGCTGCAGATGAAATAACCAACTAAC
The DNA here is from genome assembly GCA_013400175.1 of Phainopepla nitens. Classification (NCBI taxonomy): domain Eukaryota; kingdom Metazoa; phylum Chordata; class Aves; order Passeriformes; family Bombycillidae; genus Phainopepla; species Phainopepla nitens. Next base: position 553,349 of record VXBQ01004994.1, read on the forward strand.
TGATTTCCCATACAGGGCTGCCACTCTTGCTGATGAAATTGTGCTGACATGGGAGTATGCTCTGTAGCAGTCTAGCAGTATCCATTTCTTATTCCAGTACACTGACAGGTCATTCAGGGAGACAAAAAACGCTATTCTAAAGTGGAAAAGAAACTGCAATTTCAATTTTGTTTTGATTTGAAATTTTCCAGCTACCTATCAAGACCAAATCCTTGAACTATTTACTTAGAGTAACTGAAATACCCCTATTTGAAATAGTGGATATGCAAGATTTAGCCATTGAAGAGTTGGGGTAAAATTAAAATCCCCTTCAATAATAACTAAAGTCGGAGAAAATCTTTCAAGAAAATTAAACACTTGATCAAAAAGAGAGAAGGGTTATTGTTGAGAGCATTAAGATTAAACAGGAGAGTTGTCTTAGAGAATAACCATCAATGATAAGTAGCAGGCAGTTAATAATATCCCCTCAGGGATCTTCCTTTACTCATGTAGGTTTTTGGACAAATACAATATTACATTTCTTATAGTTAAAGTGTGAGGGAGCTTCATGTCATTCCAGAGTAGCAATAAAGCTTCAGTGGAATAAGGACAACTGGAATGGTAGGAAAGGGGTGACATAGAAGCTGAAACAGGAGGAAATCAGTAACTGTTTTTACACATAACTCTCCTTTTTGACCCACAAATTCTGAGATCTCAGTCTCCCTGACATGCCTATTTTTCCATATCCACAGCAGTATATTAGTGCTGAGATTTTATATGGTACTGTCTCTCAAAACGGAAAAGAAGGAGAGACAAAACAAATGAAAGAGTGTGATTCCATATTGTAATTAAGAGCTGGTTTAAAGCTTGATCATGCAAATGGCTGAACTGGCAGAATTAAAGGCATGGTGGTCTGTAGCCAGAGGAAGGCACGTAGGGTGGAAGGGATGGGGGCAGGAGGGTCTGGAGAACCTCTGAAGGCAGCTCTGCAGCTGGAGAAACTGTAACATGAAACGACTCCCTTGATCTCTCATTTTTCTTCCCTTATTCTCTCCGCCTATGTAATTGCAATAATAAATCTTTTTTGTTCCTTAACCATCTTGTGGCCATTGCAAACATTTAAGAATTAATGCAGTTCTCACACATGAGGCACATGTTCTTCATGTCCCCTTGTGTCCCTCCATTTATTCATTTATCATGTACACACAAAACTCCCATAAAATATTAATCTAAAATACAAATCTCTCTTTGCATCCTGGGAGCATTTGCATACAGTAATGTTAACGAGAGTATTAATTCTGCATGCACAGTCTGTGGACTGCACACAGGGCCAAACCTCTCTCGGCAAATGTGCTGAAATCAGTGACAAATTCAGAAACATTATTTTCATATTAAAAATGCTGGGTGCAAAGTGACAGTTTCCTAGAACTGAAATGTCCTTAAAAGTCAAATAAGAATGTTTGAAGCCTTATTTTCAGTATTTCCTTCTAAGAGTTCCTTTATAAATGGAATTTTGTACTGCTCTATGTTTCTCCCCAGTTGTTCCTGATAAATTGGTACAGTCTAGAAACAAAATGATTTCATTTTTTTAACAGTGCTGTAATTCATGGGGAATCTGAACATTTCTTTTGCATTTCTTCCCTGTTGGGAACCTCAGGAATAGCAACACTTCTTCCAGCTGGGGAAGGACATGCAGTTGCAGACAGACCAAAAATAATTCAGTTAGGCTGGAGAGAGGATCATTTGCTCTAGGGTAACAAAGAGTGAAAACTCTCTGAGCAGGCATTCGATGAAATGGAAATACGAGGAGGATCTCCTGTGGTAGAAGAAATCTCTGCACCCCACTCCTGGCTGTGAGCACAGGTGGGGTTGTTCTGCCTTCGAGAGTGGTAGGACCCCAAGGCACCTTGGAGGCCACTGGGAGCCATAGCAATGCCTCCGGGAAAAGGACACATTGCTTGGCCAGGGTTTTGCTCTGGAAGGGGGAGGGAGGGAGCAATCTTGTCTGAGCCTGATGGTCTGCCTTTGATCCTTCACCATCCAAGGCAGGCTTAAGACAAAATTAGTACCAACAGTGAAATACGGGTTCTTTGTGTGCACCCAGATCCCACCAGACACAGAAATAGAGGGGCACTGTTACATACACCCCTTGCCCAGGTTCAATGCATCCCTGCAAGTAATTTTTTTCTCAGTGGTGGATTGCTAAAGGGTTGCAATTCCCTCAGTGAAACTCATCTCACTGAAGGTTTACAAAAGATTTTTAAAGGGAAAGGCCCTGCAGCTGCAATTGGACCTTTCTGCAGGGACAGTCTCTGGTGAGAGGCAGTTGCCAAAGCAGATCAGATTCCTGCTGCCAGGAGCTGCACCTCTTAGGACGAAAGCTGGAACTCTCAGTGGATCCCTGGCTGCTGGTTATGGATCTTGCAATTCTCTGTCTGTGCTGCAGAAAATCAAAGCACTCATGTTTCAGGAACAATGTATTTTGAGTTTGACTTTATTTCTATTCTGATATTCAAATTCTGATCTCTAGTTTGTGAAAACAGTAAGTGCCTTACTGTCTTCAGGAACAATGTCATTGATCCGTCAACTCCTAACTGTAAAGCATTCATTTGGCTATACAGCTTTTAAAAGTATTATAAATGAATCATGTGAGACAACCTCCACAGCTGGAATTAAGCACTTCCATGTGCTTGCTGAATCAGGGACCAAGTTGTAGGAAGATCTTTCGGGACTTACTGGAGATCCATAAGAAATTGTCTTGACTTAACCAAGCCGTGGTATTTCTCTTAATCACTAGTACATCATCATCTTTTTTCTTTCACTTCCTTCTTATTCATGCTTAAATGAGACACATCTGTTTCCATTTTTCACATTGTTCTCTTATGTGAGTAATGATATCAAGTTGGTTTTTTTTTCCCCACGTACTGTGAAAGAATAAATTAGTGTTAAGTTTTGTGAAGTGCTTTAAAACACTAAAGCAAAACATCTGTTTCAGCTGCAGGTCATTAAGATAAAAAAACCCCTAGTCTGTGTGCAATGCAAAACTGCCAAAAAAATTATCAGCTCAAACACATTTCTTTACCTGTCTTTAACAAGTGAAGATGGTGGAAGGACAGTAAATCTTTGTCAGGGATGGAGCAGTTAAAAGTGTTCATCAGTGCAGTAATCCACAGCAGTACCTTGTAGTAATGAATCTCGGTCTGATCTGGAGATGCCTGGAGGTTGCTGCAGTGTTGTAGACTTCAAGCTGAGCGTCTTCTTGACCTCCACATCTTCCACCAGGCACAACATTGTGTAGGGTTGCTTTATCTCATGTAGATGTTTGTGTTACTGAACTTCAGCTACAAATCCTTCCACCCACCCCCAGTAATTTGTTTCCAGGGCAGGTGGTCAGAGTAGAGCTGAGCTGGCAAATCTACTTTACAGGTGAACTTCCCATGCCAAACCCCAAATGTAGATGTCTGCATTCCTTTGTTGGCAATGATCTCCTTTATAAAGCATTTTGAGAGGTGCCTGTTAGTCAGCTACCTGAGAGCTTGACTATTAATAAATAAAATAATCAATATTAACAAGTGCATTCCCTGAATTTTATAGGAAATGCCAAACCTTGCAGGCAGGTCCTGGCAGGCAAGTAATAACTTACTCCTACAAGAGGCAGTGTCCACCTGTGTTTCCCTCTGTCTTTAACAAAAAGGTCTAGGTCCTTTCTTAGTGTAAAGGAGGTGTTGGGTATCACCAGTGTGCTCCAAAACTGGATGTGGCTTTTTTGGCGTCTTAAAAGAAAGTACTTATTTGTTCTTCCAATCTGCCAAAGCAGCAGCCAGTGCAGTGTTGAGCAATTCTGCTTCACTATGCTCACACCCTCCCTGGAGCAAATGAATGGGATGTTTGGGGTCTTCAGCAGCCCTATGCACTTTTTCAAAGCAGCATTGTGGCTCCCCTTTCATTTAAGCCCTCAGTTTGTGAGACAGGAGAGTGTATCTATACTGCTGCACAGAATCTGTTCACCTGCAGCTCTCCCCACCCCCAGCTTAGGAGCATGATTTCCTTTTATGCACTGCTCTGTCACAGCTTGGCAAGTTTCCCAAGACAATCCATACCAGAAAGGAGAATATGGCTGCTGAGCGGCGTAGACAGAAAGAAATGCCTTATATAACAGATTCATTTAAATACTATGAAATGTTGGGACAGGCGAGACAACTGAAAGCAAAATGCAGCCCTTAATCTCTAGCATCAGTTCTGCTTGCCCTCACCATCATCAGCATCCAATAGTCACTGCCTGTCTCCATTCACATCTCCATCCTTTTCAAGAAACTGCCTGTGGCAGAATGTACAAACAGCTTGGCAAGCAGTTTTAGGAGAAGGGTTTTATTTAATTTTTTTTCTCCTAATTCTTCATGAGCCTCATGAGCATTTCCCCACTAATATGCCTGTGGCATCATTAGGTGTTTAATGAGAGTGATGTTGCTTGAATATTATTGTTTTTATAGCTCATTTTGTTTTGACAAGTCTTCAGTTCTGTGGCATTTTATAGTGTGCAGACTTCCCCTTTCTATATCTTACAAATTTTGCAAAAATATTACCACAGGGGCGTTGTCATAAAACCTGAAATAATAAATTGCCAACATTCAATATGTTTGAGTGCAGTGTGTGTTCAACACCACAGCAGCTTAATGACATCAATTAATTATTTTAGTGTATTTCTTTTGTAATATCGAAGCACCAGGGATGATCCAATAACGGCCACGTCTCGGACTGCGGTTCAGTGCAATTCTGCACAAACAGTTCTGTTTGCATTCTTCTAGCAGTTCCCCAAAAGCCAGCTTGTACTCCAGTGGATAGTGGATCAGAGTCTTGTTTCTCACATCCAGAATCTGGATCATTGTAGGTTGTGCTCAGATGAAAAACGCCAGCATTGTACCTGCAGAAAACAAGGCTGCTGAAATTGTAAGTATTAAATAGATGCATACAATGTCATTTTACCCCCTGCATTTTGTCTACATGTTGATGATACTGCGTCCATTTCTTTACTGATGAAATTAAATGGATACAGGTTTTGTGTCAATGCAAGAAAAATGGCTGTATTTTTAACATACTTATTAATACTCATTAAGTCCTCACTTTTATCTTCCAGGTGATTTTACCTGGTTTAGGCTGCCATAACATACTTTCTTACTGCCACAGTGGCAGAGCCTTTAAAACAACTAGCTGCTGTCACGAATTTGGCTTGCTGGCCTTTACTAAGATAAGGAGAGTTACTGGGGAGAAGGACAATGAAGGTACTCTTGCTGCTTCCTTGTGCAATGTGTCCTGCCTGACAGTAAAAGGGAAAAAGCTACACCTCTCTGAAGTCCCTGTTCTCCTCCCACAATTCCACAGTGTGGCTGCACAAATATTTTCCTCTTGGGATTCCTGCTGCAGGTCCCAGAGGTCTGTGCCTGTGTTCCCAGCACCGGCAGTGGAGCTGCACAGCTCCAGGAGTAAATAATGTTAACAAAGCAGTAATTGTATGCATGGCTACTGTTTCAAATGTTCATATACTGGCTTCCACGGACTCTACTTGTATGTCTTTGTTTATATTTAATAGCAGTTGCAGTGATTAACTGGCTTTATTTTGGAAACCTTGACATTTCTCTTGCCCGTACTGGCGCTGTGAAGATCAGAAACAATGATAAGCCTTTTTACTCTGTCTCTTCTGATAGGTTTTGTCATTTGGCAACTGTTGTTCTGTTAGACTTTGCAGAATTTGGACAGGATTCTGATCTCCTACAAAGTGACACACACATTTATTAGAATGTAGGAACAGGTTTAGGGCCTTTTTTCTGATTACACCATGCTGAGTGCCATGCACGAGGAATTAGAGGCTGTCTGTTATTATGTGGCCAAACAGCTGCAGGAACTTCTAGTGAGTACTTTTAAATACTAGTAAAATAAAATCAAAATAATATTCCCATGAAGCAGAATGTAAAGCACAGGCACTCCTGCAAGTCTCCCAGGCTTTGGAAATGAAGGATCAAATCTGGCCCAGGCCAGCCTTCTTACACTAAAAGTTCCACTGAAGTAAAATATAAAATAAGGAGAAATATTGGGTTCTTCTATGAGCTCTTCCATGGTAGTTCTTTTTTTCTGTGGTCTCTTTTCAAACCCAGCCTAGTGTAAGAAAAAAAAGATCAAAATGTTAATCTCTAAATTAAATGAAACTCAAGGCTTGAGTTTGTGGGAGTTTTTTGAGATCCCATAGCTAGAAGGCATTTTAAGTTGAGGTTGATACATACTACATTTTACATTAGATTATTTTTCCTTTTAGGTGCACAGCTAATCACTCACATGACATTTCCAGTGAGGTACTCCCCAAGCCATTTAATTTTCCTGCTCCTTCTGGGAAATGGGACTTGTTCAGTCAGCCTCCCCTCCCTGCAAGTAAAATATCCTCATCCTGATCAGAACAAAAGAACTGCCAGATGTAGACAGGCCAACTAGTTTTGTCCTTCTGTCCAGTAAAAGTGCTCCTTTAAGGAGTGCTCCTTATTAAGGCTGTATTGCCTGAGCATCCTGTGTCCTCTAGGACTCCTGCGAGTGCTCCAGCTGGGATGCTACAAGAAAATTGCTCAGAAACCTTCTCTGTTTGCCCCCCACAAGCATAGAATCTAGGTCATCTCCACTCAGTGGCTTTCCCTGAAGCACCCCCATACCTGTCCAGCAGAGCCATGTGGCTTAATCTTTACACTGCAGCTCTGCACCTGTGTGTGTGCCACACCTGCCCACGCCTGTTCAGCACCAGCTGCCCACGTGGCCCTCTGGCTAACAGCGATGTGTTCTTCATCACCCCCAGTGCAGCCCCCTCCACCTGGCCCTGGGTGCTATCTGCAAACACTTCGGGCTTCTCACAGTCTTTTTCCACGTTTGGGAGGCCACAGCTACAAGCCAAGCCTTTTCTGCATCTCTGCCTTCAGCTACCTTCCTTCCCAGAAGGAAGAGTGGCCCCCCTCCCTTCTCCTTATGTTTGCAGAGCAAAAGGAGAGAGAGCTACAGCTTTTGGTTCTGAAGTGAAGGCCAGAGTGGGCCATCTCAGAATGGACTGAGGCAGCACAGAAGTGCTCACCATCCCAGGGAGGAGACCAACTGGCTGCTGCAGCAGGATCAGGAGGCTGGTCATGGATGAGGTTTTTAACATAAAGGTAGGGGTGTGTAGGTTGTGGGTTGTATGTGGAACGTGTGTATTGATGTCACATGAGTACTGGAAAGGCCTCACATGGTATCCTGCTGCTATGGGATAGAGGTGCCTATGAAATCTGGAGACCTAACACAGCGTGTAGGGACAGCCCCTGTGCACGTGTCATGATCGCCCTACCTTGATTCCCAACACCTCTGCTTTCAGGAGCTCTCCCACTTGCTGCTGCCCCGGGCTGTACTTTACAGTGACCCTTTTTGGCACAAGAGGTACAAAGAAGCCAGAGTTCAGGTATGCCTGGGGTTAGAAATGGTGGTTCTGTGTCCAGAATGTTGACCCTGTTTTCCAGCCTGGGCATCTTGTTAACACCAGGTGTGAGCTCTCTGAAGTGCTGTGAAGCACTGTGATCTCCTGTTTCTGGGTCCTATGCAGCAGGTTGTGCTCTCAGAGGGTGTTTTCAGCCTTTCTGCTCTCAGCAGGCTGCAGAGCTGTTTGATCAACACAAGCTTTGACAGTCAGGCATCATTAATTTTCCACAACCTACTACTTGAAACTCCTGTAAGGATGGGCTGTCACTGTTCCTCGTAGCCCTTGCTGGCCTGAATTGCCCTCTGCACTGTCCTGCTGCAGCACAGGAGGGCTGCATGCCTTGAGCCACTGCTCTCCTCCCTTGGGCCTGAGATTTAAATTCTGTCAGCTCTGTCATGGAAAAAAAAGGAATTCTCAGTATATAATTATTTCTTTTTAAAGGATGAGATAAAATGTAATGCATTAATGGTGGAAATGATCGTATACAATTCAGGCTTAGTGAGTACCCATTGTCTTAAATTAATCCTAATAAGCACTGTTTTCCCCAGCATGTGCCATTTTAACAGTCACTGTGGAGAGCTCTGCTTCCTAAAACTATCACAAATGAGATGACACCCTCCTCTTTTGGAAAGCATAATTGATAAAATGTGACAAAACATGGTTGTTGCTTATTCGTAAATGGAATACTTTAAAAAGTACTCTTACATTGATTGGGTTAAATGACTTGCTGATTAAGGCATCTACATGAAATATTAAACTGCCATTATCTGGCTCCTGTTAAAATTCAAAATCGAGATTCTCTTTTGTGCAGAGTAAGTAAAAACTTCTGTGCTGTTTTAGAGTAGAATGTAAATGTAGTAAGTAAAAGCCAGAGGTATATTTGAATGACAATTCACACATAACTTCTTAGAAGAAATTCTTATATGCTTGGGATGGAATTAGAGGGACATTTGACACACTAATAGACAGATTTGAGTGCTTCCTGACTGTTCAGATATAGCTTCTTCTGCTGAAAAATCCCAAAATTATACTACTCTGCTGACTCTTTCTGCTTTTACAGATACCTTATTTTTACTGTATGAATTATCTGCACGATCTAACTAAAAATACACTTCCAAAGCTTTATCTGAGTCCATTTCCACACACTTTGTTGGAACCCAGAGCCAAGCCCTATGAAACTGGGACAGATTTTAAAAGTGAACATGACAGTTCTTCTAAGTTTTCTCATTCTTTCTTTTGTCTGAGAAACCTCTATTCAGCATGCATTCCAGGATACTGAAATAACTATTTTACAGTTAGTTTAAATACCTAGATTTTTGTTAGTAGGAAAATTAGTGCTAGAATTTTCTTTCTTAGAGCCTGGTTGAAAGCTCATTAAAGTCTTTGCAGTTATTTCAGTGAGCTTATAATGAGAGACTTTATGTTCATATGAGCTTCACACTAAAACCAGTAGTGGTATAATGCAAGATCTGCCTGGAAATCCCAAACGTGATAGTGTGTCCTGAATGAGATAATGGCAAATGAACTGCTGTTCAAAATAACTCACCTGAGAGTTTAAGTGGGATGTGATATGGAAATACTGGGTGAACAAGAGAGAAGCAGAAGTTTTAATATAGCTTTTGATCATTGCACTGCAGATATGTTTTGGTAGATGAGTGGTAATAGATGTGGTCAAAGTGAAGAGCTAAGAGATGCTCCTCTTCCTTTGGCATAAAAAGGGATTGGCAAGGAGGTTGGAAAGGACCCTCGGTTTTACCTTGGTCTTTTCTTTTTTGTTAACAAACCATGTCATACTGATTCTGTGCAACCACAAAATTTAATAAATAATTTTTCACAATTGTATATTAACTCTAAGACCGTGTAGAGCTATCACAATTTTATGTAGTCCCCCCCCACCTTTGCAGGATTCAATTACAAAAATACCTGGTTTTATGCCCTGAAGATATATACTTACCCTTACACTACAGTATAGTTTAAAAAAGCTTTTGTAGGTTTTTTTTAAGCTTTATCTCTGATGTTAGCAAACTCAGGTATATTCATAATTAATTGTTTTGATCAAAACCAAACTCCTTACAATTAAGAAACAAACAAAAGGTATGGCATATCAAACAGACTTTCTGCTGCTGTGATCTTACCTAAACACAAAATAAGATCCCTAGTACTTCCAGATTAGTAGTAATAAAATGGGTTTTTTTGCTTTCTTTACTTCTTCTTTTAAAACAATTGCTATGTCTTCCCATACAGAAACCTCTGGCACTTCACAAACAAACAATAATAGAATTTTTTTAATTACATCAAGCACGAGGAAAAGAAGGTGTATATGTCCATGCAAGAGTGAGAGGAAGCAGAATTGCTGATGTAGCGATTGCCTGCCGGGCAGAGGAGTAGGAAATTGCAGGGAAAAGAAGGCAGTTTGAAATCCTGCCTGGCAATGATTTTGATGACTGAGAGACACTCTTCATTTTTCAAGTGCTGCTAAAACATATGGAACTTGCTTCTAAAGGCAAAGGGTTTTAGTGAAGATGTCTTCACTTGGATCTTTGTCCTGGCTTCCATCTGGGCTTTGAAGTACAGAAGTGGTGGGGGTTGGCTAGTGAAGTCTTTTCCTTTTGGGGAAGGTGTTGAAATGGTCTTTGTCTGAGGGAGGTGACTTCCCCATGTTGTGCCACATGTGTCCCTCACTGGACATAGAGAAGTCACAACTTTGAGGAGCGTGCCTGAAAGGATTCTTGTCACTGATTCTCCACACTGACGTTGCTCTGGTCTCTAATACATTCTGCAGCCACGGGTGTGACCGTGATGCTGGTCACAGAGGCGGAAGTGGGAAGTGGGGTGACACACCTGGAAGGAGACACAACACGACACTCTCAGGCCTAGTGCCGTTTCCCTCTCGTGGCTGGCTCTCTGCCGCGCAGCACACTCATGGCAAAGGTCCGGCACGTGGCTGGATTCATTCGTGCTGTGACCTCTGCAGGGGATGGTAAGGCTACCAGTGTGGCACCTGAAGCAAAGATCTTGAAACTACTATTTCTGTCTTCTCCCTGTGTGTCATTTTGGCACTATAATGTGAACTGAATCATCAGGTAAGCAGAGCAATCATCAGTTAAGCAGAGCTATGATAATTTATACCTATTAGATCTAGGTCCTTTTCCATCATCTACTGAAGGCCAGTTTATTACCACTGCTTTCTTCCTCTCACACTAAATTATAACTAATCAACAGATTCAGGAAGAAACTTGTTATGGTTTCGTTGCTCATAGCATATTTTCATATATTAATGCTTCCTGTGTGTGATGCAAATGGCAACTCTCCAAGGCAATGCATTGTTTTTAAGAAGGTTCAGTGTTATAATGTATGATGGTATTTTCCTTCACTAATCTGCTTCCTTGTGATCTTTGAATTCTGTGAGACTTGAGGTCAGTGACTCAGACATGAGAAGAGAGATGGCAGATCCTCCTGAAAGGAGCACAGACGTAGGCTTAGCTATTGTCTTTTTGATGGAGAATGAATTAGAGTAACATCTGATGAAATAAAATAAGCATAAGGACTGAGGTTAATTAATGACTGTTGATAATCAATCCAGGATTTGTAATTGTTAACGTTCACTGTGGTGGTACCTGTGGAACAGCTAAGAATGGAGCCTGGTGTGGCAGGCAGGCAGTGCTGCCCCGGCAGCTGCTCCCCTCTGGTCAGTGGCAGATGACAGGAACGCTCCGTAGTGGTGAGCCTGAGAACAGGAGACCACTGTGGGAAGCTGGGACCGAGCTGCTGTTCTGACAAAAGCTGTTTTGTAATTGTGAGCACAGGCCTAGCCAAGGGGAGCAGGTCTGAGCAACAGACATGGACATTGCTGTACCATTGCCTATGGACAGAAGCTGAGCGGTGAGAAAACAGAGCGGCAGTTGTCTTAATTATGTAATCTGAGCAATCTTCTCCTAGCTGTGAGATCTCAAACAGTTACAACAGTAGGACACTTCTAAAGGCAATCCACAGTGCCAAGCAGTAATGTTTCCCTAGGCACGCTGTCTGAATGCCCTTCTGATGCAAAATATTTTATTTCAGGACTAACCTTATCTTAGAATCACTGTTAAGAGAGACATAGATTCAGTGGTTAATGGTTTTAATTTTACCTATATGCTCTTACTGCTCTCTTATTATTTTACTGATAATTGTAAAAGTTTAATTCATATTGACAAAGATGACTAGAATATCTTGATTTATGGTAGAGACTAAATTTATAAATAAAATACTTTTTTTGGTCTGTCTGAAAAATAGACAAGACGAGACAATCCTTTTTAATTAACATTGGCAACTGTATCTCAAAAGAGCCTGTGAAACAAGCAAGACAGCAAAACATGAATCAACAGCTCAAGCAGCAAAAAAAAAAGAATAGGAAAAGTCACTTTCCCTCTTTTGGTTTTTTACATGTTGAAATAAATCAAACTGCTCCAAATAATTCTTTTATTAGTTCTTCTAATATTTCAGTTGAAATAATGTTGATTTTTTTTTTTGAAACAGCCAGTACATTGAGTTCCTAAATTCATGGATATTAGTGAAGTCAGCATTATGTCATTGTAAGAAAGGACAAGAAACCAGAAACATCTCTGTAGAGTGTAAAAAAAAAAAAAAAAACCTCTGTGGCAAGTTGAGCAATGAAACACAGATATCTTTCATATCATTGTTGCTGTGTGGTTGTTTTTGTAGTTACAAGGGTCTAAAGGCAAAGACAAGACAAACTTTATGTATAAAGATAACGGATTTTATTAGTACAACCATGTCACCTTAAAAAAATTCTATCATATCTTAGATACTCAAAAACTACTTTTTCAGACTGTAGTAGTGTATTCAATAAAAGATGCTACTTTTTCCTATAGAGACCATTTTTGTCTGAAATTCAGACATCAAGAACCATTTCAATTTTGAAAATGTTATGGAAGACAAAATTTTCTAGCAAGGGCTATGGTATAAAGATGAGATTGAAATAGTAAATGGAGAAGAAAAATGAATGGGCTAAATGCAATGTATCCATTACATGACAGCATTTTGTAAACCATACAGCCTTAAATTGTTTCACAACTCAAAATTATATAGCTTTATATTTTATCTGTAGTTGTTTTGTTTGCTGTACACAGGATAACCAGAATATGTCAACTGAATATGAAATTTTCAAGGAATGATGCATATAGTGGCTGTATTTCCATGGTGAAGCTTTTTGCATAGAGTTAATGAAGTGCTTGGGGTCCTAGGGAATTAAAGGTGCTATATAAATGTAGGAAATTATCATTAGAAAGTTTTTCCCTCCAGGCATTTGAGATTTTGCTATGTGTTACAAGGAGTCATTTGCAGTCTTCTTTCATGGAAAATGCTTCAGCTTAAACCTGTTCCAACTCTCCCTCTGCAGCTTCAGCTACCACAACATTTATATGAAGAAACAGTTTCTAAATTGGTTCCAGTTAACCATACTTTGCTGCTAAGTTGAAAGAACCTGCCTTGCTTTAAGCTTTTTATAGCCATGTTGAAGACCAGGAGGAAGTAGGCAGCATCATTCTCTCAAGATATTTTTAAATGCTGTTTTAACCATTATTCGGCCTTGTCTGCACTGGTGGAGAAATAATACAGGACACAGCCAGAATTCCTGCAAACAAAAAGCCAGCTGTGCAGTATCTGGCTTGATTTTCAAGAATCCTATTGTGTGATTCTTTACTGGCTATACATGTTCTTTTACTGACATTACAATGCTTCACTGGTCCTAAAGTTTCTATTTTGTGCAGACATGCAATCCCAATTTTGTGGCATTTTGTGTCTATTTCTCAAGTCCTCTTAGTACATCAGGCAACCTTTGAGATCATCTACTACTTTTCACATACTATAAATGGCAACAGAAGTGGAATTACAAGTCAAAAAAGACTTCTGACACTAGTGGACGTAATCTTTTACCACACTACCATTTTAATGAAATAGTGCATTTGTGTGCTCTATTCATTCACACCAAATGTGGATTTTTCTTTTGATCCACAGATTATGTGAATCATAAGTATTTTTAAGAGTCCACTAGTGCTAATGGAATTCGGTATCTTAGTTCAAATATTAAATTGAGAGATTAAAAGATTGGTAGATATCTTCATTAATAAATTGTGGGATTTGGCAGCATTAGAACTCAGTTCAGGTTTTCTTGTGCGAAGCATTTTACTTGTTCACAAATAGATGTGAACTATAATAAAACACTGCATCTTCTATAAGTTAATACTTTTATGGAATTTGGTGATTTCCCTCAGTCTTCAGTTATTAATTGCAGAATTGAAGCAAGAATTGCTGTTCTTTAAATGTTACCTTGTATGGGACAAAATATATTTAGGTAAGTGTGATGACCTTAAAGTGATTGCATGCAATAAAATATATGATTTTCAGCAAGAAGCATAGGGGTATTATTAATATTTGCTTTTTCACTTTTTTATTGTTTGTATTTTGGTTAGCATGGAGGACATATGATGTAAGAATCTTAGAAGAAATCTGGGGATTGCACAAGATGGTGTTTCTTGTGTTCAAGAGCAGTGGAAAAACTGTCCTTACAAGCTCCAAAATAATTAGAACTCTATTTTATAAATGTATATTTTCAGAAAACAGGTTTAATTCTCAGAAGAATAATATTAGCACTCATTAGGGAACTGAATGCTTTGGGGTACTGTTAATGAAATTCATAGCCTTTTGCCTGTGGGCTATCAGATTGAATTCAGTCTAACTCAGTGGAGATGGAAAACTGGCCTATTTAATGGCCTTTTAGTCATCTCTAATGAGTTGAGTTTGGTGGGTCTCAGTCCCACAACAGAAACCACTCACACTGCCTTCTCCTAACTGGCAAGCTCCAGAGAAACCTCTGAATTTAATGGATCTTGGGGCACATTATACTCTGGTACCATGGAGAAAAAGCAAAGGCTGTGGCAGACGATGGTTACGTGAGCACTAACACACAGATTATTTTTAAATGTGGAATTTATAATGATATATAAAGTTTATAAATTAGCAAATTAGCTGAGCATGTGACATATGTTGCCACACAGCTATACTGATTGTACCATGACAAAGATTCCCAAAGGGTATATCTACACACTTGTGCATAAGATCATGACAACACATTAAATGTTTAAATGCCTCTGGGATTCACTTTTGTCAGAAAAAAATAGGATCGGAACAGATATCTGGGTATCTGGATAGTAACTGCAGCTACAGAAAAATATGCTGAAAACAATTATGATTTAGTGTGCCTCCATTACTTCACAGCAGTCAAATGCTTCTATATTTTTATAGATATTTAACGTAATATTAAAAACCATACTAATAACATTTCCAGGATCCTGTAGAGAATATATGCCAGTTTTATTTATCCGTATCATAATAGAACTGTTCCTAATGTCTAACTGAAATTTCTCAGTACAGTTTAAAGCTGTTACACTTAGCCTTGTCTGCAGTGGACTCAGTGAACAATGGATTTCTCTGCCCATGGTCTTTTATTCTCTAGACTGAAAAATCTCACACATTCCTACTTTCAGTTAGGGTCACATCTTTTAAAATGGTGAATTCCCCCCCCCTTCCTTGTACTGTCTTCTAGAAGCTTTGGAAAGAAATTTTTCTTGAAATGCAGAGGCCAAATGTGAACATACAAATGAGGCTTCAAAAGTGTTAAAGATGAGGAATTCTTCCTATGTCCTAGATACGACAGTTCTGTTTATGCATCTCTCTGTACTGCAGCTTTTTTCACAACGGTGTGACACTGTTGATGCATGTTCAGTTTGTGATTTACTCTGATCCCCAGCCCCTTTTCTGTAAACCTGGTGTTTATTCATCTGTTCCCAGTTTTGCAATTGTGCAATTGTTATTTTCCTGCTTATATGCTGAAGTTGGCACTTGTATTTATTCAATTGCATCCTATTCCTGCAACTATTTTTTCAGGAAGGTTTTGAATTCTTTTCTTGTGCTGTAACATGCTTCCAGCTCTGCCAGTTTGGCATTGTTGGCAAATCCAGTCCATGTGAACTGTATTCTGTCACTCATATAATTAGACTTGGTATCACACGCAGGGCATACCCACCTCCAGGGAACCATATTTGCTGTCCTGCTATTTGTCACAGTGAAACACTGCTGATGTAATTTTGCACCACTGCAGTCATTTCATTGTTATGACTTTTGCTTGCTCAATTAAGACTTCTCTGAGATGGTGTCAAAAGCCTTACTTAAGTCAAGCCATAACGACCGGGCACTACTCACATCCAGGGCCTGTGATCCTGTCACAGCTTGAGATGAGTTTGTCTTGATGAGATTTTTTTTTGACAAATGTACGTTGGCTGTAACTTGTCACTTCATTAGCTAACATCTACTTAAAGATGTGCAATTATTTGCTTCAGTACTTTTCTGGGAATAGAGGCTGGGATGATTGACAGTGCTTGGCTCTGCCTGTTCCCCCCCTTTTGAATTACACGCACTGTGTTTTTCCTCTCCCTCTCTCCTGACATCTGTTGTCTCCCTGAGCACTCTGACCACCGCTCGCACCTCTAACCTTGCCTTTATCAGCCTCTCACTCCAGTGTAAAATCCCCCGGGCCCAGCAAGTCTGAAGGGAAAAAAATAACTCATCTAAGCAGTCTCTATGCACTTAGCATTCTCCCCTAACTCTGGGAGAATGCCCTCTGTGAGCCGGGGTTTCCTCCAGCAGCATTTCTCTGAGGAGAGAATGGCACCGAACGTGTCCTTTTGTCACCTCGTGGCTTCCCGCCGCGCTCGGGTTGCCCGCGGCCCCTGGCACCGTCCCCAGCCCCAGAGCCTGCCCCTGCCGCCCGGCGGGCCGGGGCCGGGGAGCGCGGGGCAGGCTGTGCCATGGACAGGCTG
>VXBQ01005002.1:1792-17638 GCA_013400175.1 Phainopepla nitens
GAGAGAAGTGGATGAGAGAGCAGAGACTTGGGCTGCCTTTTATAGCAGTCCTGCCCTGCCTCAGGCCCAGAGGCAGCTTTGTGGAAGTCATAATTTTGTGACCAGCTCATGTCAAATGTGCACCATCGCAGCTAATGGTAGGGGGTTTGTCCTGGTTTCCCGCATTGCTGCCTTTTCATTTCCTGTCTAATTCCATGTGCCCTCCTATCTGAAGACTTCTGTAAGTGCTGGGAGGAGAGGCCCAAATATTTCCAGGATATAAATGTCAGGGCAGGCAGAAGGGTAAGATGGTGGCATTCCATGCGGTCAGTTGTTGTGAACCTGTGTCATGTCTGTGTGGGTTTTTGTGCTAAAATTGTCAAGGAATGTATACTGCTCTCATTCCTGCATGCAAAGGACTGCCATGTGAGGGGGCATTAAGAATCCTTTTCTGTTTTTCTCCCTGACTCCCTGTGACAATCAGTCATTGCTGCACAGACCCCACTGTTTCACAAACGTGGCTCTCATGAAAATTCAGCTGGTCTCATTTGCCTAATCCTCTTACTGTGCAGTTTCCATTGGTCATCTGTGAATGCCAGCAGTGTGTCTGTGACCTGGTCTTTCCCCAGTATATCTGAGTCTTCTGTCAGTGTTGCTCCCAACATGTCATCAGCAGAGTTCTGAGTTGCTGGTATTTTTATGGCTTTCTATGAATATAAACAGTTTTGCTTGGCTCCATGCAGCCATGCAGGAGCACACACGAGTCAGTCTGTGTGTGTGTGTGTGTGTGTGTGTGTGTGAAACTCATTATGAAGGCGTGTGAAGATTCTCTCAGTCGCCCCCTCTCCCCTTGGTGTGTCCTTCAGCACCACTGAGTAGCTGGGTATCTTTGCCAGAAGCCAATCTACAACTGAATGGTGCTTGCAGAAAAGTACCCACAGAACTGAAATGCAGCCTCTGTCTCCCTCATCCTCCATTTCTTGCTTTATGTTCAGGAAAAAAGTCTAAAAATGTCTTCCCACATCTGCAGATTTTCATTCCTTAATCGAAAATTGAATAAGGGGATAATGGCTTTGTCTCAATTTGAAAGATAGGCATCTGCCAAGAAAGGCAGGAACCTTCCTTGGAATAGAGAATATGACCCCCTCCCTCCAAATTATTATAACTTTGAAATTAAGGGCCTTTCAGGCACAGACAGGGAAAAGGAATAACAGTTCTTTACCAGTATGTATATATCTAATAAGGCAAACAAACAACAACAGCGGCAGCATCAACAAACAAAAGAACCCAAAAACCCCAATGAACCGTCTTTTCCAGCTCTTTAAGCACTTCCCCTTGGGTGCAGTTCCGGGCACAGCCAGCAGGGGCGCTGGTGGCTCCCGGCCGGGCAGGGCGGGTGCGATGGTTCCCCCGCGCCTGCAGGGGGCGCTGTGGCGCGAGCTCGGCCGCCTCTCTCCGTGTGGGAAATGGCGGCGCAGGCAGCGGCAGGGATGGAGAAGGAGCTCNCAGGGAGGGAGAAGGAGCTCCCACTACAAACCCACAGGAGCAGCCGGGCCCGGCGCCACTGCGGGCAGGTAAATGAGCTGCAGCAGCAACCTCGAAGCAGCGGCTGCAATGGCTGGGACAGGGAGATTCTGGAGTGGTAGACAAGATGTGTCAGAGACTCCGCAGCCATAGCAGGAGCCCCGGGGGTGTTCTGGCAGGCAGAGGTGTGGAGTTACAGTGCAGTGAAGAACTTGGAGCTGTGGCAGAGACAGGGCAGAACTGGGCAGTGGCAGCCCAGCTCCCAAACACAGCAGAGAGAGGCTCCCTTGAAGGGGAAAGGAGTTCCTGGGGAAGGGATCCTGGGGCTTCCCCTGAGGCACCCAAGCAGATTATGAAGGGTGCCTTGTTTGGTGAAGCAGGGTGTTAATAAGGTCCCAGTGCAATGGTCACTCTTAAGAGCAGGGAGTTGTAGAGAGTGATAAGGTCACCCCTGAGTCTCCTTTTCTCCAGGCTAAACAACCCCAGCTCCCTCAGTCGTTCCTCATTATTTTGGTAAGACTGAAATGTTCTATTTTACTATTCTTATCCGGCATTCAAACATTTGGCCTTGATTTCAGGGCCTCATGGCCTCAGGGAGCTCTGGGGAACTCCAGCATCAGCTGGCATCACCACAGAGGGAAATCACTCACTGTCTCTCCTCTTGAAGGGTTTTCATTAAAAGCAAGCTTCCTGGCAAAATGGTTTGGCTTTTGCCACATGCAGCCTTTCATCTGCAGAAACTGCAGCTGCCTGCTCTGACTCTGTCCAAGTTCAGCTCTTTGCTATCAGTGTTTCCAGGCAACCAGCAGCCTTCCTTTCCTCAGAGGCTTACATTCCTGGAAAGGCGACTATCTACATCTGAACCCAGTCCCTAAGCCAGTTCCTTCACTTCTGCTCCCTTCAATCAGTGCCCTGGAATCAGTGTCACCCCATCTGGCTACTACTGAGAATTTTGTGAGCAAATGCAAGGCCATAATCAAACTGACTGATTCCAGAGGTAGACAGGAAAGTTTTATTCCTTCCTCCTGTGTCTCCTGGACTTCCCATCTCTCCTGCTGCAGCCTGAACATGTGATCCTGAGAGCTCTTGTGCTGAATTGAAACTTTGCAGCTCCTGTTCACTGAACTAGCAGAGACAACTAGACAGAGTAAACTAGTAAAGGAATGTTCCAAGCTGAATATTTTTTTGGCATTTACTGGAAGGGACTGGGCAGAAATGCTGTCCCTGATTCACCCCAGGACACAGTTGGCCTTCCAAGAAAGAAAGAAAGAAAGAAAGATCACCGGTCCTGGCTCCAGCATCAATCCTGTTGATGGAGTATCCAGGGTCCTGGGGGTGCTGCCTGGGTTTTGTGGGGCTGCTTTTTTATAGATGTGCTTCCCCACCTTGGAGCTGAGTTTCCCACTTCCATGCAAACTAGCTATCAAGTGCAGTTTGTTCTTCTAGAAACATTTCTAGAAATGGGTCAGAGGGCCTTGGAGGTCTTTGGTGGTCTTGATCCTCTGCATTTTGTTGGCCTTTGGTCAACAGTCCATACCCATTTCTCTACCTCATTCCTGCTCTTGCTCTGTGCTGTGCTACTCTCCAGCAGCCAGAACAAGGACATTTGTCCCAGAAAATGCTGCCCTACCTCCACATGGCCCCTTCTCCAGCCACATCCCATTTGTTCTCACAGCATCTTCTTACCAAGAGCCCTCAGGTGGCTCCACAGCCATCAAGCTGTGGGTTTGAGGCATACATGAGTCCCTCTTCTTCTATGCTCCTATTCCAGTGCTCAGTGAGATGGACACAGGTGGTGTCTGTGCCATGAACTCTGGGCAGGAAGAGCATGGGGGGAACCAAACGAGGTCCATGGGGCATTGTGTGCCTGAGCTGTTATTTTGAGGCCAGCTGCGCCTTCAGGAGTTCCTGAAGATGTTGTGTGAAAAAACACAACATCTGGATGTGGCTGGAGAAGGGGCCATACAGAGGTAGGCAGCTTGATTCTGGGACAAACATCCTTGCTGTAGTTCCTGAAGAGAAACACAACATGGAGCAGCACGAGGACAGGAATGAGGCCACAAAGTGGGTATGGACTGCAGAGGGGGGATCAAGGCCACGAAAGACCCCTGAAGCTTTTAACCCATTTCCAGAAAAGTCTGAAAGAACAGACTATGCATGAGAACTTCTTTGCATAGAAAGCAAGAAAACTATCTTTGGGGCAGAGAAACCTATCCATGAGAAGGTATCCCCACAAGCCAGAGCACTGTCCTCATGTTGCATTCCACTGTGGGGAACTGCGAAGAGCTCTTTCAAAAACAGATGGTCCAGAACAAAATTAAGTCAACTGAGACAACATTGTATCTGAGAAGTTTATTGGTAACAAAAAACCAACATAAATTAAAAAAGAGTCGCCCTACTAATGAGGGTTAGAAAAGACAGAAAAGAAGGAAGGAAAATGGAAAAGGATGGGGATGGAGAGACAGAGAGAGGGGAGACAGAGAGAGCAAAATCAGGCATTACCATGAGAAAGTCGAGGAGTGCCATCAACGTCCACGCTGCAGGGGTGTGTGCATGCAGCCTGCCAGGAGCCTGTGCAGCTCTCGGAGAGGCACAGCTCCACAGGCACAGCTCCCATGACAAAGGGCAGCCAGACACCGGGGAGTGGGGATTGGGCAGGAAGTGCAGGACCCTGGATAGGGTCACAGCAGGGATCAGATGGAGGCAGGCAGGGCTGGACGCAGGTGGCTCTGGCAGGAGCTCAGGGACAAAGTGGGCAAGGCGCCAGACAGGAACACTGGGAGTCAGGACAGATGGTGACTGGGATGGGTGAAATCAGCAGGGCAGGACACAGGCTGCACACGAGGCTCAGAGGTGTCTGCTGGTGTCCCACCAACTGCCCAGAATAGAGGGAAGGCAAGTACACGAGGGCCAGCAAGGGCAGGAGTGCCAAAAGGCAGGCTGGAGCCAGGGCAAAAAGGACAAAAAAACGGGCTAGGGCCAGGATAAAGAAGCAGACCTCAGCAGGCTGGAACCAAAGCAAAAACACAAGACTCAAAAAGGGCCCCAGACTGAAAATGTCCCAACTCAAAAAGTGCCAGACTCAAAAAAGCCCCAAAAAGACAAGATTAAAAAAGTCAAACTAAAAAGCCCAAAGCCAAAAAGGCCTAAAAGCCCCAGAGATTGTGATGCAGTTACTTTTATGCCCCTGGCTCCTCCCAAAGTCTGCCTGCTGACAGGAGACCGTTGGCCCAGTCCAACATTCCGTGGCAGTCTGTTGGTGGAGACTTTCTGCCATCTGATTGGAGAACCTCTCTAGAGGCTACAGTGTCTTTGATGTTTCCCTGCTGACTGCCTCTCCCATGTGAGACATGAAACGGTTGCCAAGCAAAGTCTCCCCAGAAACAAGACTTTCTCCCATCTTCTTCTAGTGGCACATGTGCAACCCTGTGACAGCTAACAGCTGGCCTGGTAGCCTCACAGTCATAAGTAATCCTGGCCATAACCCAACCAGCTTATACCAGTAAAGGAATAAAAATAAACGTCTCTATGAAGAAAACACCGGGAGACCAAGAGATTCAAGTGCAAGCAACAGATGCCAGCCAATCCCTGACAAGCATGTACTCAAGCAGCTATTGGCCAGTGAGCTGGGTGGTAACAAAATTGCAGCCAATTGGGGCTGAACACAGGTTTTTGAAAACCCTATAAAAGAAAGCTGTAAACAACAAAATTTGCTACTGCCACATGAACCTTGGAGAGTCATGTCGTGTCTGTCTCAGTGGTGACACAATCCCTCCCCCACATGCCTCTGACAACCAGTATTGACACAGAAATCAAGATTAAATTGGCTCCTCACAACCCAGGACCTTGGACTTCAATGGACACAACTGGCACAGCTGGATGGATGCTGAAACCAGGACTGACACTCCAGCAGCTGGATCAACACTGAAACCAGGACTGAGATCTCATCCACTGGATCAACACTGAAAGTGAAACTTGTATCAGCTGGATGGAAGCTGGAACTGGGGCTGATGATCTCTTTTTCTCTCTCTTTCCCTCTCTTTCTTTCCCTTTTTCCCTCATTAATTCATTTTTCCCTCTTTAATTTCTCTCTTCCGTTTCACCAAACCCCTTAATCCAAAACACACTGCCATTGTTTATATAGTAGTCTGGGACTACTATAACATAGCAGTCTCCACACCAAGGGTGTAATTTACTAATAAAACTTTCTGATTGTTCATGGACCACCTGACTTCTGCCATTCCTTTTGACCTTGAGCATTCAAGAAACTTGAGTGTTTCCTTCGCATTAAGGGTGTGATCCCACAGCCTGCTCAAATTTACTGGCAGATGCTGATCCCAACGTCTGCATCACTTCAGCCCTGCATGTCTGGACAACATTGGGTCCTGCCAGGTGCAGAAGGACTCTATGAGGTACCTGTCCTATCTGCCTTCGACCACACATGCTGCTCATGGGCCCTAGACTGGATAATGCAGGGAAGGAGAAGGAAGAGATGAGGCTATGGGCTGTTCCCAGACATTGCTGATTCCCTTCTTCATTTCTGCCACCCTTTGAAGCCATCTTTTCCCTGTTTGCCATTGGCTGTGGAGTAGCCAGGGATGTTCTTCAGCAGCTCCAAAGGAAAAGGCACAAAGTAAAATCCAGGAAGTGTGACACTCTGCCCCTCCACCTTTTACTCTGAGCAGACTGGAAGAGTTGCCATGGAAAAAAAGGAAGATATGGAGGCTATGGCTTGGATGCAAAACAACTTTATTGAGTGTACAGTGGAAAAGGAGATGGCTCACAGAGGCCAAGAGGAGCAGCCACTAAGATGCAGTGCAGCTCCTACAGGGCGTGCATCTGCCTGCACTGCAGAGGGAGGGAGGGCAACAAGTCCACACTAGACTGGCCTGGGAAGACAGACACAGTGAATAAAAGAGAGGGAAAGAAAAAGAAGGAAAGAGTAGCCTGCAGCCCTAAATACAATTTCCCAAAGCTCGATCTCTGCCCAGAACCATGTTCTGAGGTTGTGGAGGTTCTTGCCCAAGAATGTTGCTGGCAGCTTTAGCAGGGACGACATCTGCTGCCACCATAGCAGTTGGTGATGCAGGAGAGGTCAAAGCCCCCAGAGCTGATGGGCACTCCATCACAGCTGAGGATGCTGCCAACAGCAGCAGAGGTGGAGGATCCCACNCTGCTGGCCCACATTGCTCTGCCCAGCTCAAAGCCCAGGAGCCACCTCAGCCAAGTCCCAGCCTCTCTCTGCCTGCACAAGACCTTCTCTCCCCTGCCCTCTCCCAGCAGAAGCCGCTCCCAGCCCTGCTCTACGACATCCCCTCTCAGCTGAGACCTACAGCCAGGAAAGAGCTGGTCTGGAAACAGCAGCGGCAGGAGGTCAAGGAGAAGAGGCTTCCCACTCACCTGATTCCTGAGGAAGAGGAGGTAAGAGAAGTGGATGAGAGAGCAGAGACTTGGGCTGCCTTTTATAGTAGTCCTGCCCTGCCTCCGGCCCAGAGGTAGCTTTGTGGAAGTCATACTTTTGTGACCAGCTCATGTCAAATGTGAACCATCCCATCTAATGGTAGGGCTGTGTCCTGGTTTCCTGCATTGCTACCTTTTCATTTCCTGGCACATGCCATATTCTTTCCCCCTTGAGGGCTTTTGTAACTGCCGGGAGGAGAAGCCCAAGGATTTCCGGGACATAAACACATCTGCACCTGCAGAATGCCCAGATCAAGGGCTGTTGGCATTCCATGCAGTCAGCTGGTGTAAACCTGTGTCATTCCAGTATGTTTGTTTGTGACAAAGTTGCCAGGAAGTGGGCACCACTTTTGTGCTTCTTGCCTAAGGACTGCCATATGAGGGGACATGCTGTGTCAGCAGAGATCCCAGCTGCTGAATTTTTCCTGTCCTTATATGAGCGCACATATTTTTGAGTTGTTCCAGTCAGACCACTGAATTGAAGTCCCTGAATGGATCCTCTTATGCTGAAGTGTTGCTAGTGACTGAGATGGGACACAGGTTCCTCCTCTCCCAACCAATGCCAGCTGCACTTGTACAGCTTATCTGCCTGGTGCTGAGTGAGGAAGTGGTTGCATCTCACAGCAAATGGGTGTTGGACTGAAGAGACTGGGGCCTGGGCTGTGCTCTGTTGTGAGATGTAGAACAGACTCTCTGTGTGGTATAGGGGAAGACAAACATCTTTGAGTCAAATTCCTTTCATGTTCAAGTACCAGGACCTCCATACTTCCCTAAAAATTTCATGCCTAGCAACTGTGTGTGGAAAGGTAGGAAGGTGTGATTTTTTTTCTTTGGCTAACTGCCGGAATTCTGCTGTTTTCTCATGATCAGATCTGTTAAAGTCGATCTATGCCCCGAAAATAACTGTTGTGTTCTGACTGCAACACCTCATTCTGTATCCCACTGTGCTGCTTAAACATGGAGGAAATAGAAGAGAACCAGGGATGAGGAAGAGTAGTTTCATCGGTGAAAAAGAGTTGGAGATGGAGTGAAGTATTTTTTAGTATTTTTTGTAGTCTTGCTTTGTTTTGTTTGTAAAGTGTAGAATGAATGTTCCCCAAATCAAGCCTTGTTTCTTCTGTTGGTAATTGGTAAGCAATTCTTTTGTCTTTACCTCAACCCACAACATTGTTCTCCTTATATTTTTTTTTTTGAGAGGAAAATACCTCTTCCTCTCAGAGAAGACAGATAGAGCACCGCTTTGCAGTGCCCCGTGCAGCCCCAGATGTTCATTGCATACATTTTCAGGGCTGAGGCATCATGCAGACATTCCCAACTCTCGTCACACAGAGCACCTCTGGGAGAAGAAAGGGCTGGCAAGATGACATGGACAAGCCACTGCCAGTTTCTGCCATGGTACTGGAAACAGAGCACCAATCAGAACAACCGTTGTCTCTCTTTGCAGGTCACTGCCATTGCAATCCCATCCTGGGACAGTTCCATGGCAGAAACTTTTTCCTCTACCATTTCATCTTCCCTGAGGCAATAACCCCATCCGCTCACAGCAAGAGGATCTTCTTCCCATCTCTGGGTGCATGGGGAAGATTGGGATGCCAAGGGAGAACTGAGGCCCCTTCCTCATGGGCTCAGCCTTGCACCAAAGGGTCTCCTGCCTGGATGCCAACACAGGAGAACTCTACTTTGCCTCTATCCTGTTGGAATCCTGGACACAGGGAATATTTCTCTGCCTGTCCTGAGAAGTCCTGATCCCCAGGAAAACACTGCTTTTAACCTCTGTCCACGGAGAAAGCTTCCAAATCTTTGGGATGAGCTTGAATCAACAGGTGTGTGAAATAGGCAGTAATATAGTTGTCGTTTGTCACAGGGTGAAAAATTTAGATACTGGGTTTTATCTAGCATGGATGTAGGTGGGAGACCAAGATGGAGGATTTTGGGTGTTGTCTCAGTCTCCTTTTTCCTTCTTCACCTACTCCATTTTCTGCAGTGTGGGGAGCATAATTTCATTGGACAGAAGTGTCCACAATGCAGATGCTTCGTGGACAGGCAAATAATTAGGTATTGGTGGTAAAATAGCAATAAAAGATGTTTTAGGTATGTAGAAGTAGTTAATTGGATAGCATATCTTGTATATAAGTCCTTGGAAGTGGACATTTTGGGTCTTGCTGGCACATGGCCTTGAAGTGTCCAGAGGCTGCTGTCATCCAGGGCTTTGAACTGATAAAAGTAATAAACTATCCTGAAGACTGAAATACCAGCAAGTCCCATCTGCCTCATTTCTAAGTGAGGCACAACACCTTGCAGAGGATTCCTGGCCAGGGGACCCCGTGTTGGCAACTCCGACACTATCCCTCTCTCCCACCTCTCCTGAAGCATGGAGCTCACGGGGAATACACTTTAGTGCTTGAACATCAGAAATTTGAGACCACAAAGATAGTTGAGATCTTCTGAAAGACCTGTCTGGGAAACACACAGAGTGGATTAGCCAGGAAAGAAGGTCAGTGAGAGATAGGTGATTGGGAAAAGAAAAAAAAAGAGTTGAGGAACATTTGTTTAAGACACTGACAAACAAAAAATTAAGCAGGATCTTGAGAAACAGCAGAAAAGAAAATAAACACAACACCCTCTCCCCCAAAGCAACCCTTAAATTAACTTCAATGTCCTTGCCCATGACAGGGGGAGTTTGGACTAGATGATCTTTAACGTCCCTTCCCACCCTTAACATTCTATGATTCTTCAATTCTATGATTCAGTTCATCCACAACTCTTTCTTGAAGATTCAACTTATATCCTTCATTCGTGAATATTCTATTTCCTCCAGCCCTACATGGCACAGTGGGGTGTGGAATGGGGGGAATTTTGGTCAATGTACAACAGTTTTTTCTGCCTCCTCACATTTTCATCTGTTCCAGGATGATCCCTATTATAGGTTGTCATGGATGCCAAGACAGAACTCTACTTTGCCACTATGGCTTTACCATTAAGAAACTCATGAAAATTACACAGATTTACATTACATACCTGCATGGGATGCCACCAGCCCAGGACTTGAGCATTCTGCGTATCCCAATGTTTTTATGATCCCAGGAATTCCTGGGCCTCTCATCTCAGCACTTACAGAAGAATTCAGGTAGAAAAGCATGTGGCATGCGCCAGGAAATAAAAAGGAGGCAGTGTAGGAAACCAGGACACAGTCCCCACCATTAAATGGGATGGTGCATATTTGACATGAGCTGGTCAGAAAATTGTCGCTTCCAAAAAGGTGCCTGAGGCAGTGCAGGAGTGCTATAAAAGGCAGCCCAAGTCTCTGCTCTCTCATCCACTTCTCTCACCTCCTTCTCCTCAGGAATCAGGTGAGTGGGAAGCCTCTTCTTCTCCTCCTCCTGCTGCTGTTTCCAGACCAGCTCTTTCCTGGCTGGAGGTCTCAGCTGAGAGGAGCTGTCGTAGCGCAGGGCTGGGAGCCGCTTCTGCTGGAAGAGGGCAGGGGAGAGAAGGTCTTGTGCAGGCAGAGAGAGGCTGGGACTTGGCTGAGGTGGCTCCTGGGCTTTGAGCTGGGCAGAGCAATGTGGGCCAGCAGGTGCCTTGGCTGCAGGGTGTTTGGGTGCAGTGCTGCTCCTCATGTGTCCTCACTTTGTGCTTCTCCCTGCCCTCTGTGCCAGGTGCACCTGAGACCCTGAGCCATGTCCTGCTGCCAGCCCTGCAACCCTTGCTGCCAGCCCTGCGGCCCCACCCCACTGGCCAACAGCTGCAATGAGTGCTGTGTCAGACAGTGCCAGAGCTCCCACGTCGTCATTGAGCCACCTGCTGTGGTGGTGACCCTGCCCGGCCCCATCCTCAGCTCCTCCCCACAGAACACCGTGGTGGGATCCTCCACCTCTGCTGCTGTTGGCAACATCCTCAGCTGTGGTGGAGTGCCCATCAGCTCTGGGGGCTTTGACATCTCCTGCATCACCAACTGCTCTGGTGGCAGCAGATGTCGTCCCTGCTAGAGCTGCTGCCAGCATCCTTGGGAAAGAATCACCAAAACCTCTGAACCTGGCTCTGGCCAGGCAATAGAGCTTTCAGATTTTCTTTACAACTTCATGGCATTGTTCCCTTGTATTGCTTTTCTCTTTCTTTCCTTTGCTCCCCATATCTCACCAGGCCAGCCTAGTGGAGACATGTTGTCCTCCCACCCTCTTTGGATGGGCAAATGGACACCCTGGAGAAGCTCCACTGCCTCTTTGTAGCTGGTCCTGGTGCTCTCTGTGAGCCACCTTCTTGTCTTCTTTCATCTCATTAAATTCATTGCATAACCAAGCCTTGGCCTCTGAGTTCTTTTTTCCATGGAAAGTCTTCCAGTCTGCTCAGGATAAAAGGTGGAGAAGCAGAGGGTGGGAGGCCCTGCAGTTAATTTGACTTTGTGCCCTTTCGCCTTGGAGCTGAGGAATATGTACCTGGATACTGCACAGTCATTGGCCATCAGGAACAGCGAGGCTCCAAAGGCTCACAGGAGTGGGTTGCTCTGTGAATTGATACCTCCAAGTCACCAAACCACAGCTGAAATGAAAAGAGTAGATTTATTTCATTCCCTCATTAACTCAAGGGTTCTAAGGCGCTGCCAGGCTGCAGAGACACATAAGAGAGGAACAGAGGCACCATGAGGGTCAGTCCTATCCTGGTGGGTCACTGTCCCACTATCTCAAGGGTTCTAATGCACGTGTGGTTTATCACAATGCTGTGCTTCTATGACCTTTGAGTTTTTTGATCTGTCACTCTCCCAGCAGGAGGCTCAAGACTGTCTGTGAGAGATGCCTCTTAAGGTTCTGATAGCTTTTATATTATCTCATCTCTCAAAAGAGAGACAGGATAATCAGCAGTAAATATGGGATGTTTCCCACATGGATATTCTTAGCCTCCTCACCTACAAGGTCACTGTGTGCAAATCTATCATCTTCCTCTCCAAATCTTTCAGTTTTAACCTTTTCCTCCCAACAGCTGGGAGGGAAACAGCAATGTGTGAAACAGCCACAACCTCATCTCTACCTTCTCCTCCCCTCCATTTCCCAGTCTAGTGTCCATGGCCTGCACACAGAAGCACAGGCAGATGAGGTACACATCTCATAGGGACATTCAGCTCATGCAGTGCCTATCTCTGTCCTAAGATGCAGTGCTAGATATTTCAAAATTTAGGGCTGGTATCAGCCATACTCAGGATACATGGTGGTAAATGACTTTAGGTTCATTTTTTGCAGAAGGCTTTGGGCTTCCCTATTAATTCACATTTCTCTCATGTGTGGATAGATGTAATCTGTCCAGCAATGCCTTCCCGACTGAAGCCTTTGACCAAATCTGTGCCCAAGGGGGACTGCAAGACAGACAAAGGAAGATGGTCCCTGGTGAAGACAGGGTCTGCCATAGACAGCCCACAGATCATGCAGTCAGCGAATGGTTTAGGTTAGACAATCTTGTCCCACCCCGCTGCCATGGGCAGGGACATGTTCCACCAGGCCAGGCTGCTCAAAGCCCCACTGTCACTGAAAACGAGGAAATAAACTCTCCAACCAATTTCCTGCGTCAGAAAGCTGATGTTACTTTTTTAGCAAAGCTGGATGCATGGGATATCTCCTCTAAGCATGCCCAGTAACCTAACAGACCAGGCTGTATTCCAGAAACTAACACATATTCATCACTTTTTTGAATGCATGCATGTATTTTAATTATGTCCATGGACTTGTCTGGATATGGTTCCAGATCTTCTGATAAATCTTTTCTTTTTTAGAGTGTCTCAAATATGTGGTTGGGTCATAATGTACCTCTCTCATCATGCTTCACGCTGACACGTAATCCTTGTTCTCATGTTGCAGTTTAGGATTTTTCCTTTTGTTTCTGTCTCTCATGGGATTTTGTCCCATCTGTTGCCAAGAAACCGTAATGACCGATACTTACGAGAGACCAAAGAAATTGCCATGGGAAGGGTGTGGCTGGCTACTCTTTAACTGGGGAGTTTCTCTTGGAGGAGTAGAGTTACCACGAGATTTGGGCTGGGGGAAAGGGAGCTGGGCGCAGCTCCTAGCCCTCTTGCTCTCTTGGCATTTGGAGGAAAGCAGGCTGCAGTCACTGTGGGGAGAGTTCTCCACCACTGTGAGGCTCCATCTCCTGCTGACTTCTCCTACTGTGAGTGAAGCTCTGCTTGTGGGAGCGGCCATTGCACTGGGACCCTATTAACACCCTGTCTCACTAGAGGGGGACCCTTTTCACCATCTGCTCACATGCCTCAGGCGAAACTCTGGGACCCCAGGCCCTTTTCCCCTCCAGAAAAGCCTCTCCCGGCCATATTTGGGAGCCGGGCTGCTGCTGCTGCTGAGTTTCTGCTGTCTCTAGCTAGCTAGCCCAGATGAGCTCGCCCTGCCATTCCAGCCGCTGCTCCGAGGTTCCAGGAACCCTTTTGCCATCCAGCCGCCATCACCGCGTGAGGGAGACACGGCCGAGCTCGCGCCACAGCGCCCCCTGCAGGCGCGGGGGAATCATCGCACCCATCCTGCCCAGCCAGGAGCCACCAGCGCCCCTGCTGGCTGTGCCCGGAACTGCACTCAGGGGGAAAGTGCTTAAAGAGCCGGAAAAGATGGTTCATTGGGGTTTTTGGGTTCTTTTGTTTGTTGTTGTTGTTACCGTTGTTGTTGTTTGTTTGCCTTGTTATACATACACATAGTGTCATTTCTTTACCCATATCTTTGCCTGAAAGTCCCTTAGTTTCAAAGTTATAATAATTGCGAGGGAAGGGGTCATATTCTCCATTCCAAGGGAGGTTTCCACCTTTCTTGGCAGACAGCTGTCTTTCAAACCAAGACATCTCAAAACTAAGATATTGGCTAGTACATATTAATTACTGATATAAGTAAATAAAGAAGCATTAGCTGACACAAGACCTATCAGTCACAGATGTAGGGAGTTAACACAAGGTCACAGTAATCTCTGGAATTTACTGAGCACTGTTTGCTGCAAAACTAATCATTAACCATGAATATAGGGATCATACACTATGTGCTAAAGTCAAAAGAATTTTCCAGCATCTTCCCCCATTGCTGCAAGGACTCCTTGAAGAAATATAAACTATTCAGTGAAAAAATACACCCTTTGAGACTTTAATATCAGTGTCATATCCAGTTATTATATTGACCTGGTTTGCACAGCAGTAAGCACTGAATTAAACAACAAGTTATTAAGGTCATGAGTACCACATCACATCACAATAAGTACAACAGATTGTTTTAACCATCCTAAGTTTAGGAGTGTGGAGCCATGAAACCAGCCCAGAGAAATCTAGACATTCTGTCTCTGTAGCACCTGTGGCTGGTTTCTTTAGGTGTTTCTTTCTTTTCTATTAGTCAGGAGTTATTGGAAAGATTGAATCAATGCATCCATTTAAATTCTTCACATTCCTGATTGTCTCAACACCAAGTAGTCAATTGCTGCTCAGTTTTTAAGGGCAGTTTCTCTGACTTGTGTCATTTTTGTACTTAGGGCAGTTAATGCTTGTGAAGTTCATTTATATCTTTAACTAAAGCACACATGGTTCTCTTTATGGTGTGATAGTTCACAGAACACCTTGACTCCTGATGTTCAAAAGGCAGCAGCAACCAGTTCACTCTCACTATACAGGATAACTTGGGAATCACAATCCTCTGTCAACTGATAAGCTGAGCAGTTTTCTCTTTTGGGCTTCACATACTCTTGATGAAACAGCAGAGGAGTTAATCTACCAATGGCACTGGGCTCTCTAGAAATATTGGCCAGAACATACGAGTAGGCCTGTCAGCCACATAGCAAAACCCATCCTATAGGTAACTTTGTGTGCTCCCAGGCGTAAGAGATTTGTTCTGTGCTATTGCATTTTAAGGGAGGTTGTAGCTGTGCTGGATGTTAACATTTAGAGGAGCAATTGGCCAATGCTACACGTTGCTTTTCTCTGCACAGCCTGATTGTGGCAGACCCTGATCCCAGCTTGTGAATCACCTCGGCCCTGCATGTCTGGACAGCAGCTGGGCCCTGCCAGGTACTGCAGAACTGTAGGAGGTACAGATGTCATGAGGGTGTCATGTCTTTGACCACGCTCATGGACCAGGTAATGGAGAGGAGGAGAAGGAAGGGATGAGGTGTTGGGCTGTTCCTCCCACAGTGAAGATTGTTTCTCATATTCACTGCTGCCACTCTTTGCATCCAGGGTCTCCCTGATGGCCACTGACTGCGGAGTAGCCAGGGATGTCTTCCTCAGCTGCAAGGGAAAGGACGCAAAGTAAAATCCACCCAGGGATTCCCACCCACAGTTTCTCTGCCTTTTTCACTGAGCAGACTGGAAGTGTTGCCACAGAAAGAAGAATGACTTGGAGGCCCAGGTAGAGATGCACAAAGAATTTCACACGTCCAAGGAAGAAAAGGAGGTGGCTAACGGAGAGAACTAGGGCAAGCCACTATGATACACTGAAGCTGCTGTAGGGTGTCTGCCTCTAAGGCTGAGGGAGAGAGGGCAACACATTCTCTCTACACTGGCCTGGAGAGACACAGACAGCAGGTGGTAAGGAGAAGAGTGGAAGAAAGAAACAATGTCCAAAATCTCTGTCATTTCCACTCACGTTTCAGTTCTTAGACATGTGAGCAAGAACAAGAGCAGAGCCCCTTTCCTGACAACCTTGAGAGAAACAAACCACTCAGAAATGACCCAAGAGAATATCATCTGCCCACAAGGCATGCTGCTGGCACTTGATCAGAGCCTTCTGCCTGTGCTGACGTCTTTCTGCCCCGGAAATCCTTGGGCTTGTCCTCCCTGCACGTGCAGAAGTAGCCCTTCATACAGGAAAGCAAGTGCAATTACCAGGAAATGAAAAGGATGCAATGCAGGAAACCAGG